>CAUYTI010098596.1:0-55978 GCA_963575145.1 Galago senegalensis | reverse complement strand
GGCTTTAAGTTTTTGAATAATTATTAACAAGACCCAAAGTATCTAGAAGAAAGAAAATAAGGATAAGCTGACACTTCATTCAAATAAAAATAGATATATAGCAGGGGGATGAATATTCAAATGTTAATATTCAATAATTTATAAGAATCTTACTTTAAAAAAAACTGTTCAAAAAGAAAGACAAGAGAAATAAAGGAAAAAAAGAGAAGATCAGAACAAAAGACTTAGATGTTTTTATGCTATATAAATGTATGCTATCATCATTTTTTTTTTCACTTTGGTTACTTGATTTGGATTTTTTATTTCAGAGTATTAGGGTATACACATGTTATATACTTTGTTTTATACAAAATTTAGATGGTTATTTAATGTATGTATACACATGCATATTTGACGAGGAATTTAACAATATCTTACGAATACAGAGGTGTTGGTTGGGTAGTAAGACGTCATAATTGAATAACCTCACCAAAGGATTAAAGCTTTTAAACTATGTAGAAAAAGAAAAGTAGTTTATCTTGCTCTGGAAGCCTCATTCCCTACACTAGGGAAATGGGAGAAAACGTAAACTTGAAAGCCTCTTTCACAGGAACTCACTCTCAGTAGACTAGTACTCAATTTTTGTTCAAACTTCAAAATCATTATGAGAACTATCTGTCAACTCTTACAAAGTTTCTCTTTTCTCCTTCTTCTTAGAAAGGTGTCTGGACATTTGCACACGCTAACAAGCTAAGGAGAGGTACTGTCCTCTGGCAGTGAATGATTCTCGTGTCTTGTGGTGCAGCTAGACATTTGGGTCTTACTTCCCTCTGAGCATCCCACCCTGGGACTTACTGGGTAAGAAGGGTCCCTCCTATTTATTTCAGATGCTGTGTGGAATTGGCTTCATCTCTGCCATGATTTGCACACCAGACGTCTCTGCTCCCTGTGGCCGTAGATCCCAGCTCCAGGTCTCTTCTGGCTCCCAGTTCTCTTAGCATCTCCATAGCTCCTTGGTCATTACAACTATCCATAAAGAATGTTGTTAGTAAAATAGTGTAGAGGCTGACTGTGTGGCTCGCGGGTCCTAAGAAAATAGGATAGATATGTATTTGGGCTCCCCTGTTTCCGGCTGTGTGAACTTGAACTAGTTATTAAACTTGCGAGGCTAGAAGGCTCGATTGTTTCTTATCTAAGAAGAGCTAATTCATTTCTTCAACATGTGCTTAGTTAGTGTCCACGACATGCTGGGCACCTTGTTGAGGGATGGAAACACAAGAGACATGAAATTTACCCTCACAGGGTTTGCAGTGTGGTCAGGAAAGCCAGGGACATCTCTGCTGGTACAATCTGAGAAACGGGATGGTGAGAGAACTGTTCTCGTGGTCAAGAGATTATTTCTCTGATACTTAACAGGTGAGACCTGCAATCAGTAAGTGAAATCACAACATCTTGGTCCATGGGTGCTGCTATAACGAAAACACCATAAAATACCAGAAAAGGGTGGTTTATAAAGAACAGAAATGTAGTTCTTACAGTTTTAGAGGCCGAGAAGTTCAGGATGAAGGAGTCAGAAGATTCAGTGTCTGGCGAGGGCCAACTTTCTAGTTCATAGATGGCCATGTTCTCACTGTAACCCCCCATGGCAGAAGGGAGAGCCCTGGTCTCTTCCGCACCCCTCTAAGGCACGAATCCCATTTAGGACGGTGTCACTCTTGTGACCTAATTATCTCCCAGAGGTGTGGACCTCCTAATCCACCACAATGGGGATTAGGTTATTTTGCAGGAACATAAACATTTAGGACATAGTGAAGCCATTTTGAGCTTAGCAATAGGAAGTTCTTTGAAGATAAGTACAGTTGATCACTGAAGAACACAACCTTGAAATGCACAGGTGCTCGTCCATGTGGGTTTTCTCCTGCCCCTGCCACCCCTGACACAGCAGGACCAACCCCCCTCATCCATGTGGGTTTTCTCCTGCCCCTGCCATCCCCGACACAGCAGGACCAATGCCCCCCTCGTCCATGTGGGTTTTCTCCTGCCCCTGCCGCCCCTGACACAGCAGGACCAACCCCTCCTCTTTCTTTTCCTCCTCAGCCTAACATGAAGGTGACACAGTTGAAGATGTTGATGCCATTCCACTTCCAGTTAACGACGAGTATATTTTCTCAGTGATTTTCATAAAAGCATTTTCTTTTCTCTTGCTTGCTTTATTGTTACAATACAGTATATAGTACATGCAACATACAAAATATGCACTAATTGACGTTATATTATTGGCAAGGCTGCTGGTCAATAGCTGGCTATGAATAGTTAAATTCTGGAGAAGGCGAAGTGTATATGTGTATTTTCAACTGTGCAGGGTGTCAGTAATCCTAATCACATTCTTTGAGGTTCAACTCTTTTCAAGCAGTAAGGTCCTTATTGGAAGTATTGGGTCAGAGGTGGCACAACTCTCGGGACGCTGCAGACCTTATTCCTGCGTGGGATGAGAAGCTGGGCAAGGCCACCTGCTACATCAAACCTAGTTATTGCTGTGATAGTTAGATGCCTCGGCAGGACGGTGGCATAACCAGGACAGAACTTCATGATTAATGTCGCAATTAACCCACTAGTTTGTCAAGTACATCTGTGCCCGTACATTGAGCCAATTCCTACCAAGTGTGTCCATCTCTCTCTCTCTTCCCTATTATCCAGCAAGAGTGCATGCGAATTTTCTCTACTGCCATTGTCAATTTGCAGTGCAGAGCTGAGGTTTGGGATGGAGGGAATGTGAGGAGAACAGAGAGAGAGCGACAGAGTGCAGCTGCCTTTGTGCTCTCAGGCACCGAGAAAAAGCAGACTAGACCAGTCAGAAGCAGGGGAAGAGGTGAACCTGGGGACAGAGGACAGATGGAATGTGAGGAGGGCACAGAGAAACAGATGTGTGAGAACTGCAGACTGGGGGAGTAGACGCCAAGCTGGAGTGGTAAGGAGCTGGGAGAGGAAGATGAGGAGACATGAGGCTGGGACCCAAGAAAGGAATTAGACACCATCAGAGGGAGACGATGGAAAACAAAAGGAGGATATGCAAAACACAGGGGGACAAACATCATTTATTACGTAACACTCGATCTCCGTCAAGGGGCTTGCTCCCTGAACGGGAAGCAGGGCAAGGAGGGGCGTTTGTGGAGGCTTAGGCCTCCTCCCAAGTCTCACTGTGCAGGTTATTCTAGATGGGCTTCCACTCAGGCAGGTGCGTCCTTGGTTCACCAGCGGCCATGTCTCTCTCTCTCTGCTTTCTCAGCAAAAGATGGACAGAGAACTTCAAGTCAGGCAAAATCTTTTTACAACAAGCATAACATTTTATAAGTAAATTGTCCTACCCTCTGAGTCTTCCTCTAGCTCAGATAGCACACACGTTTCTTACTGATACATCACTACTGCGTTGCACACATGCTCTGTTCACAATAAAAAAGTGCGATGCTTCTTATAGTAATGAGCAATTACTTGCTTTATTTGACAAGGATGGGTTATTCATCATAAAGAAACCAAGAGAAGATGATTTTCTATACTTGCGATTCTCATGAGCCCTTCTTATGGCCAACCAGACACGGGACTGGACTCCCTGGGCATCACTTCCAGACGAGGTGGTTGCAGAAAGATAGAAAACCAGAAAGAACAGCTGCAGCCGTCAGCAGGAAGTGAATAATAAATCTGATGGGATATTATCCTAGCCCGACTAATAATTTTTTTAAACACTCAGATTTCTCTGTTGTCTTTCTTGTCTTCATAATTCATTAATGGCATTTTGTTCAGCATCTTGTCTTGAGACCCTTTGTTCTTCTTTAATCCTCATATTTCATACATGTCAGATTCTCTGACACACAGACCTGTGATAAAAACTCATCAAAGTCCTTGTTACGTCTCTGCACTGAGCTGTTGTCATCTGTTACTCTGTAACGATGTCGCTTCCTATCTGCCTCTATCCTTCCCATTATCATTTATTTCTGGCTTGATAGCTACTACTTTTTGTGTTCTTACTTTGAGGAAACAATCTTCTAGCTTATTAGTAAAATCTATCAGTGAATCTTAAGATACAGAATGCATTTAGAGCATATTTACTTGAAGGTTCTGTTCTTTCAAAAACATCACTAACAACTTTAGCATGTTTAAAGAAGATGAATAAAGACAAGTTTAAGTTTTCTGAGTTTGGGGCTTAAAAAGTAAAATGACTACATCCTAGGAGCAAAAGAACTCAAGTTTTGTAAGTTGCTCACAAAGTGTCTTGACCGCCAGTTTGGGGCTAACTGTGAACCTTTGGGGGTTGAAATTCATTTACTCCTGGCAAAATGTGACTTCCTGCTTCTAAGAATAAAGGCTTGAAAAGACTTATTAAAGGGAGGCTCCAAAAAGACTCCTTAAACTTCAAACAGGTCTTACAAAAGAACATTCTGATGAGTTAAGTGCACATGAATTAGAAGCATATGTATTAAATTTCCCTTAAAATACACATGGGTTTAAAAATTAAGGGAGGGGAAAAGACTCTTGGCAAAAATCTATTTTAGGTTTGGCTAAATCCAAACCATTTGAAAAGTAATTCTAAGGAATGGGACCAAAGACAGATTAAAATTCTTAAACACTTTTGGGCATTGAGTACATTTTAATTTTTTTTAAAAAAATGATTTAAACTTACTTGAATATAAAATGCTGGATTGCTTCAAATTTCTACTAAAATGAAGGGAAAACTGCCTGGGAGCAAGATCCATTTTTTAAAAACTTCAAATCCTTGGGAAAAAGTTTGAAGATCTTGACAGTCTTAAATCAAAACCAGGACTGCCCGGAGTTAAAAAATAAGACTAATTCAAGGGAGTTGTGACTTTTGTCCTGTTTTGCTGCTCATGTTCCTTCAGGAAAAACTCAAAACCTTTCCAGACCCTGTTTCTTCATCTCTCCCATGGTGATGTCATTTGTTCTTTCTCCTACACACATAACAATCTCTCTCTCTCTCTCTCGTAGGACACTGTAAGAATTCACTGGACAGTGTCAGTTGGCTGTGTGCAAGTAGAGAAAACATGGAGTCCTGAAGGCACTGTGTAAAGCCAGGCATAGTGGCCCAGTCCTCACCTACATGGAGTGGCAATGAAACATGGATGGCTCCAAACTGATTGTTGTGGCTGCCGTGTACCCGGGAAAAATGGACCAGAGTTAGTATTTTAATTAATCCTATTTATATGTAAAATGAAGGACCAATGTTCATGTTTCCTACCTCTATCTTATACTTGAAATGTTCCTTTATAATAGATATGAAGATCTTGATATCTAACCAGGCCACAGAAATATCTGGTTATGAAAATGCATTACACTGTGGCTATTACAGCAACGACATAAAACCAAGGTCAAAACCCTGAAAGTGGCCCAAACCTGTGAAAGCCATTTTCCAGAATGCTTTACTTCAGAATTCTTGGGATCATACAATGTCATTTTCATCCTTTTCTTTTTTGGGGGGTGTGGTGGGGCAACTGGCAAAAAGTTGAACGAAGACAAAACAGAAACATGTATGGAGAAGGTCAGTATAATGTTAAAGGTGGATTGAGTTCATTGAGTATTTATTAAATGTGTTTGTTATACCAGACATTGTGTCCAGTTAAAAAGACAAATGAAAAATTGTCTTGAATTTTAAAGGAGTCAGAATCAACAAATTTAACTTTCAACTTTCATTATTATAGTTCCTATAAAGCCTAGTGACTACACACGTGAGTTTTGACTCAATACTAATCCTAGTGACTCACATTCGGTCTGGACTTAAATACTATATCCACTGTTGGTACTACCTAGATGACCTTGAGCAATTCATATTATCTTTTTTTTTTTTTGAGATAGAGCCTCAAGCTATCCCCCTGGGTGGAGTGCTGGGGCATCACAGCTCGCAGCAACCTCCAACTCCTGGGCTCAAGCGAGTCTTCTGCTTCAGCCTCCCTAGTAGCTGGGACCACAGGCACCCGCCACAATGCCCGGCTATTTTTTTTGTTGTTGTTGTTGCAGCCATCATTGTTGTTTTGGTGGACCCAGGCTGGATTTGAACCCACCACCTTAGGTGTATGTGGCTGGCGCCTTAGCCACTTGAGCCACAGGCGTCAAGCCCATATTATCTTTTTTTAGCCTCAATTTCCATGTCCATAAAATGGTGATGATAGTACCTTTCTTGTCAACATGATGGGTATTAGTGCAGTGTTTGGAACATAATACACAGTTAGAATGATGGTTTCTTTCATTAATAATGTGAATATAATATTTTGCAAGAACAGAGGAGACAGAACGGAGGTGCTTTGTAGTAGAGAGAAAAGAAATAAAGTCTTTTGAGCTAAACCTTTGGATCAGTTTGTTTTATTCTGAAATAAAACACCTCAAAACAGAGTGATATAAAAATAAATTTTTATTATATCTTCCACATCTTGGATTGGCTGTGTAGTTTTGTTGTCTGGGGCAAATCATCTGGGGGTGGATGGTCTCTAGATTAGCACTCATGTTACATCCAGGGATTTTGTTGACACGGCGAGGATGGTTGAGAAAGCTGGAATGGTTGAGGTTGTCTCCCGTGGTCCCTCATTATTCTATAAGCTAGCCTGGGCTTATTCTTGTCTGGAAGAAGTTTCCAGAATCAGTACAGGGCCAGTTCCAATGCACGAGCCCTCATCAAGCCTCTTTTTTGTTGTGTTCATTATTGATCCATTGATCAAGCAACTCGCATAGTCAAGAGCAGATTCAAGGAACAGAGAAATAGATTCTACTCTTGGTGGGAGGAATGGCAATCACATGGCAAAGGAACATGCATATAGGGAGATTTGAATACACTGGGGTTCACCTTTGCAGCAATCTACCAGAACCTTAAAAATGTCTTGAACTTTGGTGTGCATAAGAATCCCCTACGGTACTGATAAACCAAACTGATCTTGTTTGAGTATCAACACAAATGAATTATGAGGTCCTGTGCAAAGTTATTGTCATTGTTTGACTGTGGAATCAACTTAGAAGAGCGAATAGGATCAACTCCAAAGTAAGAACCCAACTGAGTGGGGCAGCTCCTTGGTACTTCCTTTAACTGGTTATAGAGGCATATGGAAATAGTGGCAATAGTCAACGGCCGGTATAGATCAAGAAGCCCACCAAATGGAAGAGTCAAACAATTCTGAGGCAGTTGTGTTCCCCTCTCTACATTCTAGGATAACTAACTCTAAAGCTGCAGAATCTATTATTACCAAGCCTCACAGTATGTGGCAATTGCCAGGCCTCCCCTGTGTGCAGTCAGACTGTGGGTACATATCTGAGGCCAGCACATACGTGTGCATGAACACATTGCAATGCAGTGCCGGAGTGGAACTGATCATTCCAGGTTCAAGAAAGACTTGTAAAGAAGATTGTTAAAAATTCTTGGATAGAATCAACACTTTTCCCAAATTATTTTATTTCAAGTGCTGTTGATTATTTCAATGATACCTGGAGAAACTCTGCCTTAAAGGATGAGTAGAATTTTTCTGAGTGAGAAGGGAAAGATGTGCTTCCCACCGGCAGGGACAGGATGAAAAATGAACACATGCAGTGAGAGAGACCGTGAACAGCATAGTGCTAGGACATGGAGGGCAGGGGACAAGGTGGATGAATGCAAATATAAGGGCAAAAAGAAGACAGCAAGGAATTAGAAGAAAGAAGCTGGAAAGTACAAAAGGTTTTCTTGGAATGGAAGCTAGGCAGACAGACTATCCATGATTATTGATACTTGTGGATGGAATAAAACTTGAGGTTGTAAAACTGACACTGCACACAGGGACAGCTGTAAATATATGACCTATTATAAAATAACCCTTCCGTATTAACTCAATAACAAGAGCTTACTGGACTCTTTGATGAGTTAGGAGTTCAGCTGTCTGATGTACACTGGAAGTCATATTGAAGGCATTCTACTTATTCACTTGTATAAACCCCAGGGTGTAATAAATGCTCTCAATCACTGAGAAACCCTCCGAGTTTTGTTGTGACTTGGACTGGAATAGATCAATAGCTCCCTAACATGTTCATTATGTTTAATATTTTATGCATATATAAGATGATTGATTATCTAAACCATTCGGATGTGATTACTCATCTTGAGTTCTGCTCATGGCCAGCTTGGTTGCAAAAGGGCTTTGTTATTAAGAAATCATAATGAAGTACTCTGAGTTTATTTTCAGCCATAGAGATAAGATCCATTCAAGTCTCAAGAGTTTTGAAGATGCTGAAGGTAGTAAATATCCCTGCTGGTCTGTACCAAATGAATTTCTGTGCCTAAGGTATTCTAATATAATAATTTTAATAATTTTGCAGACTTCTTTAAGTGTTCACTTGTGGGTCTCTAAAAGACATAAACTAAATAGAGAAATAAATTAAACTTAAATTAAAACTGTTTGGTTTAACAATTTTTTTTCTCCCACAAAGAGGTAAGATATCTCATTGGCGTAAGCCTGTGACATTATTTATTTGGAAACTTCTCCTATAACTCTTCTCTACCTGTAACTCCCACAGTTGATCCTTTGGACTATAGCATATTGAGTGTATGTCTGGCCATGTGATTTCAGAAAGCACTTAAGTGCCATGTCCAAAACTGAATTTATTATCTCTCCCAAATTAGATCTATTTCCTGAGTCCCCTAATTCTGCTACTTCATAATCTACCTAATCGCCCTGGTTGCTGAAGATGAAGATTTTATTAACACCTTCCTCATCATCATATTCCCCAATAGATTCCAAGATTTCTATATCTGAAAGACTTGATCATTTACCAACTTCTTTCAGTTCTACTGTCACTGGCCCACTTAAAGTTTCATTTTCTCTCCTTTAGATTATTGCAATATAAATAAATTATATTACTTGTTTTCACTACATCCTGTTTTTCCACCTAATCTATTACCCATATTGATTCATACATTTATCCAGTAAACCTTTACTACATGCCGTCACTGTTCTAAACACAAGATCTATCTACACCTGTGAATGAATGAAATATAAATCTCTGCCATCTTGGAGCTTATTCTACCAGAGGAGGCAGAAAATAAGTAAAATGAATACATAAATTACATGAACTTCTGTAGTACTCACAAGTGCTAGAGGAACAATGGAACAGCAAAGGGAGATATGAGAGGTTGGGGAAGGACTAAAGTTTTAAATAGGGTAAATGAAGAAAGTTTTACTCGGAGATAAATTTTGAAAAAAAATTAGAAGGAAAGAGGGAGTTAACTGTAATGTAATGGAGTACTGTAACTGTAATGGAGTAACTGTAGTTGCTAACTCTTGTTACCCTACAACATACAAGTACCTGAAATTCATTGGCCTTATTTTTTTCATGTATATTTGTTATTTACACAATGCAGGAAGACTCATAACCTTCCATATGGTGACTCAGGGTATAGCTTCTGTAATGAGTTTTGACCCAAGTGCATGGAGTTAGGCCAAACTTTACAGTTTAAGAGCTCAATCCTTCACATGACTGCCTTCACTTCAGACAACAATCACAAATTTTGGGGTCCTAGGCCTCTCTCATTTTGGACAACATGGCTATAAATTCAAGGGTTCCCATAACCCCCTCAAGTTTGTTAATTACTATAACTCACTGAATTCAGGCAAATGCTGCATTTACTATTATAGTTTTATTATTGCAACAGGACAAAAACCTGAACCAGTCCAAGGTATATGAGGGTTCTGACAACAATAACAACAAAAAACAATGTTCCCCCCAAACTTTAGTATCCATAGTTTTTATTGTGGTTTCATTATGTAGACATGATTCATTGAACCACTGGAAATGTTACTCAACCTCCAAGACCCCTCCTTTCAGGAGGTTGGATTGATACCAGGTGGCTCAAAGTCCCAACCCTCTAATCACGTGACCGGTATTTCTGGCATAACCACCATCTATCCTGAGTCATCTCATTAGCATAAACTATTCAGAGACTTCGAACTAACACCAAAGATACTTCTGTTGCTCTGGGAAGTCCGAAGGCTTAAAAGCTACCACCCAGGAACTGAGGACAAAGGAAATCCAAACTATTACACAATTTCCTTCTATATGGTGCTTTCTGCCATCTTCAATATGTGACTTCAAAGGTTGCCAGAGAAGAAGAAAGAGTGGTGGAAGCTCATACTCTGGGTAAGCCCAGAAGTGGTGCACACTCTACTCACATTCCATTGGGAACCAATTACACAGCCATAGCTAGATGCAGAAGGGCTGGATTTTCACAAATGGCTCTTTATGAAAGGAGAGGAAGAATCTTTGGTGCCAACTTAGTTAAAACTTTCTGTGGAGCAACCATTATTCCTTTAGTTAGTTTTTCTGTTTCCCCTCTCCAAAATCAAGGATTCACCTGATGTTATCACCCCACTTCATGATGCTCCTGATGTTTATCTTGATGAAGTTTTTTCTCTATGTGTTTAATACTGTGATATTTTCAGGTTTATTATTTTTTTCTAAATGTCTAGTATGTTTTTAGTTCTATCCAGTGTACCTTACTTTATCACAGATATTGTAGTTTTCATTTTTAGATGTTCAATTTGAATCTTTAAAAATATCTTCTACATCTCTATGTAACATAGTCAATCTTTGCTCCAGCTTTGTGAACATATGTAATGTAGCCTTGATAAGATTCTTGAGGTTCTAAACTGCTTATGATTTTATCTACACCAATTCTAAATCACTTTTGAGTTCACTTTTCTCTTCATAATGGGACACATTCCTTTGTCTATTGCATGATGGGTAATCTTGGATTGTATGGCAGACATGGAGAGTTTTATTTTGTTGGAGTTCTGAACATTATATATGCCAATAAGTATCCTTGAGCTTTATTATCAGGTAGAGTTAAGTTGCTTAGCATCAATTTGATGATTTCAGGTCTTTCCTTTAAGATTTGCTATAGTATAAGATCAGAGCTGTATTTTATCTAGAGCTAATTGGTTCTCCACTACTGAGGTAGAGCCATTCTGGGTATTTCAATGGTGTGTAAATTTTTCACATTGGTTGTTGGGCACAGGCAGTATAACTAGCCTTATATAAGTTTCAGGCACTGTTCTTTCTAATTTGTTCAAATGGTCCTTTCCCCTCCCTGGGACTTGGTCAACATGCATGTCCTGGATCGATATTCTGCTGAATACCAGAAGGGAACATTTGCAGATATTCAGGATTATTTCTTTGTGCAGATCCCTATTCCGTAGTCCTCCTTAGGCTTTGCAGACACAAGCCTCCTTGCTTTCACTGTATTCTTAACTCTATCTCCATAGCTCAAGGAGTCTGCTGGGCTCCATATTGGTTCCCATTCCTTATGCATCCTAGAAGTTCTCCCAAGGTGTGTGTGTCTTCTGCCCTCACCTGGAACCATCATAGGCATCTACTCTTGTTTCCTTTTACTAATGGATTATTCCCCTTTGTTTTGTATAAAATTGTTTCAGGTAAGAAGGCAAATCTATTTTCTATTACTTCATCTTGATCAGAAGTGGAAGTTATCTGTGTGGATTTTGAGTTTGATTTTTGTGTGTTTTTCTCTTTTGTTCACTTTTGAAAAACATACAAAGATATTTATTATTATTATTATTTTTTTGAGACAGAGCCTCAAGCTGTCCCCCTGAGTAGAGTGCCGTGGCATTACAGCTCACAGCAACCTCCAACTCCTGGGCTCAAGCGAGTCTCTTGCCTCCGCCTCCCAAGTAGCTGGGACCACAGGCACCCGCCACAATGCCCGGCTATTTTTTTTTTTTGGTTGCAGCCATTGTTGTTGTTTGGCGGGTCTGGGCTGGGGATTCAAACCTGCCACCTTAGGTGTACTTGGCTGGCGCCTTAGCCGGTTGAGCTATAGGTGCCGAGCCAAGATATTGATTATAATAAATATTTCCTAGAGGGTAAGAATGCTTGTGTTTAAGAGAACTAGAACGTTGTAAATTTTGTAGGATGTTCAAAAGTTATCTGTCCTTCAAAATAAATTAATTATTTAGACATAATCACTCACTCTATATTTTATCTCATTTTGGTGTATTACCAAATGGATTTCTGAGTTCATTTCACATTTTACTTTTCTTTTGTATTAAATTAATTTTACATTTACTAGAATCACAGCTAGTTCATTATGTGTATGCTATTCTGCGTTTTCTTTCCTCTGTGTGCTTTTAAAAAACCTTTTGACACTACATTAGTTTAAAAAATTACAAAATGTGGCTTTAATATTTTCTCTTTAAATAATACTTCCAGATGTTCATCTATAACAGCATTTTACTGGGAAAGAATCAAACAAATAAGCAAACAAAAACAATCTCATCTTGCAACAAAGCAATCATTTTTTCAATCACTTTATAAAAGGGCAGGACTTGTGGCAGCAGCTTGTAAGAGGTTGACCCGCAGAAGTGTTTATGTAAGCATATTTTCACTTTGACAAAGGCCCTGGGACTGCTAATGAATTTGGATGTTCAGAGACTGGAGAGTTAGGAATAAGACAACAGAGTCATTTGTGGGTGTCTCTCAACTTCAAGGTGCTTTTTAACCCTAGTTGGGGGATTGTCACTCTAGCAATCTTAGTAAAAGAAAGACATTGTTGTTTTTTTTGTTTGTTTGTTTCATTTGCCATCTGGAGCAAAGCTCTACAGGCATTCTGACCAAATGGGTCGTCATTTGGGAGAGAGATAAAACAAGATATCACAAAAAATTCTGGGAAAGGCCAATAATATACAGAAAAGATGAACAGCAACAAGTTAGTCTGGGATCAAACTTTAATGAGAAAAAAAAATTTTCAGAACTATGAAGACTACAGAAGCCAAAAAAAAAAAAAAAAAAGAAGAAGAAGAAGAAGAAGTTGGCCCACAGCCCAGGATAACAGTTTCGGAACTGAAGTGAAGCTTGATCTCTAATCCCCAATCTTCAAACTCCCTCAAGCCCACTCTAAAAGAATAAGAGGAGGGGTGCAGATGACTGGAGAACAGGCTCTTTCCAGTGGGGGAGAGGGGTAAACCCACAATTTTGTTTTTAAAGAGAGCCGTGGTCTTTGGAGAGTCGATTACACCATGAACCTTGGGGTTAGTAGAGGTTTTCTTCACCTCACCATGGGGTTCATTTCCCACATTTTTGTTTTTGACTATTTACTACCACACTGCAGAAGTGTTTGAGATCTTTTCCTTCTGAATCTCTGCCTCATTTCCATTCAACACTCTACAGTTTGCCTTCACCCAGTGCATACAATTATCACCTCTCCATTCTAATTAGCTTCCAAGCTGCCTGTGCTGTCACCCCCACTTTTAAGATATTGGCTCCATATATTTTGATCTCTTAATTGGCTTTTGATTCATCCCATTTTGCAAACTATTGCCAAGTACTTTTTTTTTTCCTGCTTTTTTATATACTTACAGGGCTGCTTTACAGTCTTTTTTATTTTTTATTTTTTTGGTATGTCCTTTTTAAAATCTGGTTTCCAACCCAACATAGCTCAAATCTGCTCTTCCTGGCAATATATTAAATCTAAAAAAAAAAAACCCCAAAAAACAAAAACCCACAAACCTTTATTGAGGGTATTTTTTTTTCCCTGTAATGGTGTGCAACCTACTGCCAGATCAATTTTTAAAAGGATTTATTATTTTTCACTTGATATTCCTGGACGCTGTCAGTAATGACAATCATTTTCTATCGAGGCTGGGAAAGTTCTCCTTTGCAATCACATTTGTGATAGTTTGCAATGCCTCAAATACTGTAGGAGGTAGACATCTGAAAAGTGTGATTTTTTGACAGACTGTTTATGTACTAATGTGTAAAATTTCCCCAAAATCTGCTCTGCCATTTCTGTTGCCCGTGGGGTTGAGAAATCCAACGGCTCCGTATGTTGGTAGTTGTCTAATCACGTTGCATCGCTTGTCTGTTCCCATTGACTGTCACTCAGCAAAATAGTCCATCAAAGTTTCTAGAAATGTAAAAATAGTTCTCTTCCTTATGATTTTTATAATGTTTTAAAGTTAAATTACTCCTGCCAGTTCATTGCACATAGCAAGGATTTATATTGACACATTTCAGTGTTTAAATAAAAAGTAAATATAGTAGTTAAAAGTGAGGAATAAATATGAAAATATAAAAACGCTTAAAGCTTTGCAGTCATGATAATGGCCGTCGCAGTCTTTAGTTTGTGATAGTTTTCATTTTGCTCTCAACAACCCAAATTCTGAGTTTGAGAGCCCTGATTAAAATGAAATGAGCGATTCCGTTTGAAGGAGCCGTTAGAAGAAATTGCTTTTAACTCACTTCTGTAGAAAGCATTCGAAGCTAAAGAAATCTATGTGGAGCATTTGAAAATTGAAAAGTTTGGGTAAACAATGAACAGGTGGTTTTCCTGCTTGAGGAACTGTCTTGGTCAAGCCTGTTCAAGTATTCTATACCCCAGTCGTCTCTTCTTTAAAATGGATATAATGATGATATTGAACTCATATAATTGTGGCGAAGATTGAATAAGAATATAAACGCTGCAGTGACTGCCACATGTAGAAAAGCCAGGAGATGCTAGTTTTAATTATTATTTGACTGAATGGATTGAAGCAGATAATAGTTAAGCCTTAAGCAAGTACATTGTTTCCAGGACATGGGAGGAAGCCCTATATTAAGCTTTTTCAGTGTCCATAGTAACCTGGCGTTTTGAATATGTGTGCTTTTCTGTACGTAAGGTGATCATATTAGATGAGAGAAGTGGGCTGTAGTTCAAGTTCTGCACTGAGTCTGCTTCCTCAGACAGAAGTAATTACATTAACATCATGACCAGGGAGAAATTGATTAGAGGAGGAAAGGCCAGGCAGAGTCTGAGGATGGGTCATGAGTTGTTCCAAGGGGACTTGGCACTTCATAATTGTATTTGGTCAGGTATAGACGATAAAGAAGGGGGCAGATGGTCCCAACGGGTGATGCAGGAAGAGGGCAAATTGAGGGACTCTGTTAACAAATTGAATCTACCTATTACAACATACATGGCAAGTAATCCTTAATAGTGAGAGGTATTGAATAGTTTTGTAGTTTAGGAAGAATTCACTGACAAAATTTTATTCTGGAAGCATCCAGCACTTTTTTTTTTTTTTGGAATACCTAAAATTTGGGCAATGTGTCACACATGTTGTCTTCTTTAATTTGTATAAGATGAAGCACATACTGTCATCTCTATTGTGCAGACAAGGAAACTGAGGTTCTGAAAGTGTGAGTCACTTTCTGAAGTTGCACCAGTAGTAAGTAGCAGAGGTGGTGTTTGAAGGCACAAGCCCCGGGTGTACCCACAGTTAGTAACCTGCTCTGTCTCAACGTGCTCCGCTACCTTTCTTTCATATCAGATCAATCTTCTAACCTCTGAAAGTTGGCTTCGTGTCTGAGCAGGTCAGCCTTGCATGATGTGTCAGTCTGGGTTGGATGAGTAACCAAATAATGATTAGTGTATAATCTGCTTATGGAACTCTGGCCTATGTTGGACACTTTGGGGTCAGATCTGCCTCTGTGGTCCAGGTGCCCCATGAGTAGATGAACATATTTAGAAGAATTTGGGGGTGACGTCATGATTACTGGGTACTTGAGGAATAGATTCTGCTTGCAGCTTCCTTAGTTGCTTTGTGCAGAGATTAGAGCTTTACCATTAAACCAGTGGAGACTTAGTGCTCCTTGGTTCACCCTGGCAAAAAGTGGGATGGAGCAAAGGCAGTGAGTGAGGACGGCTGCTGTGCGGAGCTGCGGTATGGCCGCTCAGCCCCACTTCTCACGTACAGCCGGGAGAGACTTAAACACAAAATGAACTTTGTGGGCCATCAGGACCACAAGTCTCCCAGTGTGGGCTACCTCCCTGGAGAAAGTAATTTTGATCTATTTGGTCACTGAGGAACATGACTAGTGTCCAAGAATGCTGGGAAAGGAAGACCCTAAAAGCCACTACAGGAGCAACATTGGGAACTGCTGAGGCCTGAAGCCTCTGGGAACCATGGGCTGCAGGAGCTAAAGCAGAGAAGGTTCCCAAACAGGGAAGAGTCACAGGCAGCTTCTGTCACTGTAGCCAGATGCAATTGCCCCTGAAGAGAGCAGCCTAAATGGGATGCCATGCAGGAGCTGGCACTGGGAACTTACCAACCTTGGCCACAGGGAAGGAAAGAGAGGATACCTGGCTGGGGGGCCACGTCCAGCCCTCTTAACCACTACAAAATAACTAGTTGTGTAAGACAGTAAACGTGACCATCAAGGGAACTTACATTCAAGAGAGATAGGGGTTATTGGCTGTGTTTGTTTTATTGCTGCTATAACAATCACTACAAACTTAACATTTAAACCAACATAAATTTATTGTCTTCCGGTTCTGCAGTTTGACATGAGTCTCACTGGCTAAAACTAAAGTGTTGGCAGAGCTGTTCTTTCTGGAGGTTCAAGGGAAAAACCTGTGTCCTGGTGTTTTATAACTTTTAGACATGCCTGTCCTTGGCTTCCTTCCCCCATCTCCAACTCAGAGTCCTCTCCTACTACCACACTCCAATCTTCTCCTGTAGTCACATCTCACTCTCTCCCTGACTCTCTGGCCAACTTCCTTAAGTTTTAAAAATCCTCATGGCTACCTTGGACCGTCAGGACAGCCCAGGATAATCTCCTGGTCTAAGGTCAGCTAGTTAGCAGCCCTAATTCCATTTGAAACCATTCTTCCTCTTTGGCACATAACATATTCACAGTTTCTCGGTATTAGGACCTGGGCATCTGCAGAGCCCATTATTCTGCCTACAACACCAGTTTCTCACTATGGCTTTCATTACAGAGAGGAAGAAATATTCACCACCAAAACTGAAAGAACCAGAAATTCTTCATGAATATTCCAGTCAAGGACAGACATTTCCCAATAATAATCTTGCTAGGCATGTTCGGCGCAAATATAAAGAAACACGGATCTGTTGCTTATGAGTCTGGAGGGGTGGATGGGGATAGACACTACTCACAGAATCCCACCAAAGATGTAAAATATTTGTTGTGACGAATGTTTCAGTGATGAGCTATAAGTTGTGTAAAAGAGGGAGCAGTCACTCATTTAGAAAAGGCTTTCTCTGAAGATGTGTTCGTTGACCTTAGACGTAAGAACAGAGTTAAACTAGGCAAATAGAAAGTGAGGAGATCAGGGGGAACAGTCCCAGTCAAGGCAGGCACAGGGCTGAACGGGCAGGGCAGCGACTGTGAGGGGTACTGTGTGGAGGAAGCTGGGCAGGAAAGCAGGGACAGACCATGTGAGGCCTTGAGACCACATTCAATACTTTAACCTTTTCCCTAATTTCAGCAGATTGTCACTGAAGTGTGTTAAGCAGAATCCAGAAATGGGGTGTAGGTAGGTGATTTGCCTTCTGAAAAGATATTGATCAGTAGCTTGGGAAGGGAGCACCTACAGGAGGAAACTGAGTGGGTCCCGAGGGATCCACAGGAAGCCTCTCTGTCATGTTTCTGTTGAGACGAGTTGTCTGGCTTGCACTACGGTAATGGCAGTATAAATGGGGGCAAAATGGGCACTTGGAGAGTTATTTTAGAGGACCAAAGGAAGGATTCAGTATGGGGAGATGATGGAGAGAAGCACGCTAAGTGTGATTCTGCGTCTCACAGATTTCAGTCGGGTGGCTTGTTTGGGGTCTTCTGTTGTTGCTATCACGTCCAGAGCCTGGATCCACCTGTGACTGCATCTGCTCCTCTTCCCAAATGTGCACCTGCATCACCATCTCTAAAGGGCTGAGAAGCTGTCTGTTGTTACGTGCTCGCCTTGGGCTATCTACGCTCTGTCCTATAAAGCTGGCCTCTGCCCACTCTACTATAGAGGACCACATTTCATCTTTCTCCATGCCAAATTCTGGCCATCCCTACTGTTATTTGTTCTTCCTAACACAACCCGGCAGACCTTTGATATAGAAAACACTTGTTCAGTACTCACAGAAGATCAGAAGATGATCAGGGCCTCACCACTGCAGATCTTGCTTTAGATTTTGGGTTGTGTTTTGAGCACCACACTTGAGCTTTTCCTGCCTGTTCCTGTTTGATATCTTTGGAGTTGGGGTTTTATCACCACCTGGTTGGCTTCATGGTTTGTCAGTGTCCACTATTGCACTATCGCTTTATTTTCCTTCTTCCTCTTGAAGGACATGCAGGCTGAGGTGACTTGGTTTTCTAAGCACCATTTTTATCATTGCCTCATTGCACATTGTGCTGCCTGGTAACAGTCTCTAGTCCAATTATAACAATTCCTAGTGTAAGTCTGTCTCCATTGGGGCTCAACAGTTTATATTTGAACCTATTGTATCTCAGAATAACTGGTCAAGGACTTCCAATTAGCATTTTGACTTCAAAGAATGGCATAGGTTCACAGAATAACAAATAATCAAATTCCTTCAGGAGTACAACTGCATAAAATAATTCATGGAGATAAGGGGCAGTATTGACTGTGCCAACCAATTTATAGACATTTTTCCTTACCCTCTGAACTCTGAAAAGCAAATGTTATTATACCCATTTTACAAATGAGAAAACTGAAGCTCAAAGCAGGTAAAAATGTCATGGCACCTAAATAACTTAGAGCAAGGCAGATAATTTTCCCTGAGTTCCATAGCTCACAACTGATAGAGTTGACACCAAAGTTGATCTTTGTGCTAACCTACTTACCCTTAGGCTAAATTTATACTTCTAAGTAATGTTGAAACTATTTGGTAGCTCTACTCCTCCTGAAGTCTTGAGTCCCTTTTCCACCAGAAAAGTAGCTTCCCTGGACCACAAACTAAATAGGCCTAACCTGGGCAAGTTAAGTTGACACCAGTTTTAGTGCCATCCTTTTAACACTGGAGCAAGTTGGTGTGTGTGCAGCTGCTCAAACCGGTACTTGGAAGTGGTTGTTGGCTCTTCTTAACATTCATCTTACTAATCTCTTGCTTTCAGGCCTCAGATTTACTCACTCCAGGGACAGTGGTGGCTAAGAAAGGTTCATGCATGGAACTGCTGAGTGCTCTTGGGGGCAATACTCCTTCTCTGATCCCAGCAGCCTTATTATTGGACTGTGCATTTTTGTTTAAATTGATTACTTCTCAGGTTTGTCCTCAGACCTGCTGAGTGAACATGTTTCTGATTACCTGCCCCCAGATTGATTAGTTGCACTTTTCTAAGTGGAATCTAATTTTCCTCTTTTCTCCCTGTATTTGTAATCTCATTAGATCCATTTGTATTAATTCTTAGTCTCCTGGCGTGTACAACAGCTTCCAAATTTGTAACATCTGCAAATTTTATTAACATGCTGTGTGCTCTGTCTTTCATATCATTAATGCTAACCATCAATAATCCAGATGTTAGAGAAGACAAGAGCTTACGCCAGCCCCTGTGGCCCTCCACAAGAGATCACTCCACACCATGAACACCGTCATTTATCATCACCTGTTGTTCATGAACACTCTGCCAAACTGACATTCATGGGATCACACTTTTTCAAAATCTACTGGTCATTTAAAAGCAAAATCTCATAGATGCATCTCTTGTTTTAAGGTCAGTCATGTAAGTTGTGGCATACTCTTGCCTTTTATGTAGAAACTATCATTTTAAAAGTTCTAACTCTGTGATAGTTTTCAAACACATTCAAAATAAGAAAATCTTTAGAGCACTTTTTTATTCTTAATCTTTTCTATTATCCTCAAAAATCATTTTAAAATTACTCTCTGGTTTAGATCAAATGCATGATTTTCAATTGAGCAAAAGACCTCTGATATGTATTGAGTAATAATGTGCAAAATATGGGGGTCCCTACCTTTAGATGAATGAGAGCTAGAATTTAACGAAATTCTAGTCCAATTCACTGGCATGTTACACCTTGATTATTTTCATACTTGTTTTCTTGGCTAAGTTTCTCTTTGCAAAACATACTGAATGGCTTTAAAAATTCTTTAAATTATTCAAAAGTTGACATGGTATTTATAATAACATTATTTATAGGGTATTATTGTCACTTTAATGAAATCTATTCTTAAAGATTACATCAATGATTCCATTATTTGGCAAAATTCTCTTCCTTCTTAAAAATTCTATTCTGCCCTGTACCTATCTCTGCTCCTCTCTCTTTTTCCCATTCATGTTGTCTTTCTGTTACACTCTCTTTCTAGAATTGATTTATTTTTGGTCTAATTGTGCTTAATTCTGGTGCCTACAGAAACTCACTGATTGCATTCATATTCATAAAAAGGCACTGCCGTGTTCTGAGGGGCTTTTACTCATAATTCATTAAAATTTTCATAATATTTTTCATATTGGAAAAACCTTTACCAAATTTAAAATACTAGGCAGTAATCAGAGAAAACTATTAATGCATTACTAATGATCGTATTTTATATGCAAATAAGCCCATTCTACAAGTATAACTTTACATATTTTTAACTCATTTTCATGTGAGGCTTTGGGGTAGGCTCCCTATAAGAATTATTAATTCCATTCTAAGTGGAAGGAAAATTGACTAAAAATGGTTTACCTTATTTGTCCAAAGTCTTACCAAGGTGGCATGTAAGAGAAAGCTAGACATTCATATTTAGGTGTGTTCATAAGTAAAGGCTTTAGCTATGATTCACTACAACAGAGGTAAGTTTTACTAATTCTCTTCAATGAACAATGATGATAAATACAGGTATTGAGGTAAGAGTAGGATCAAGGTCTATAAAATTTGAAAACATGTACAATGTAAACATCACTAGAATCACCTACCCAAATGAGGATTGAAGCTTTAACTTTTGGAAATAAGCCTATAATTCCAGGCTTGTGTATTTGAATAATTAAATCAAGTTCCTTCAACCTCTTGCTCTGTCGACTTTACTGAGAAGGTTAGTCCTCATAGTCACAAGAGAGTTACTCTTCCTCCAGGCATCACATCTGCATTCCAGACAGAAAAATGAAAGGGCAAAAGGGTAAAGGAACTATAGCTGAGGCTATCATCTTTCGTCCAAAAAAAGAATGGCTCTCTTTCCAAAGCTCCATTCAATAGACTTCTGTTTACACTTCTCTGTCTCTAAGGGACGGAAGAGAATATGAATAAAACTTGGATCAAAATCAAAGTTTAGTCAAGTAGGTAAGAAGGAGAGGTAAGAAAAGTAAGAAGGAGGGCAGACTTTTCTTGTTGGGATAGCAACAAGCAAAGTCTGCCCCAAGACCTAAGGCATACCAATCATGTACTTCTTATATGACTTCTGGCCCTGAGATCTGTAGCAATCATTGACACAAAGAAGTTGTTCCTTCTCTGAATGGGCCAATCATTCATCTGTCCTCAGGAGCATGATGTCTTACATCATATTCTCAGCATAAGTGTATATGGTCTCCCTTCTAAACTGACATTCTAAGAAAAAGCTCATGCACTAGATGATGCGCACTTCTTACTGTGTAGAATATGATCTGGTTTTCTTGCCCCTCTAAATGAAAATCCTAAAGGAAGAATTCTGAACGAAATCCTGTAGCTGATGCATCACAGTACATTGTGCACATTGTGCACAACGAAAAAAATAGAATTCTATAGGTTTTCTATATTCATCCATTTCTTCCTACGTCTTGAATATGTTAGAATGGAAAAAAATATAATTTTTTTGAGTTATGTCCTCCGTGTTTATCTAGAGTGCCTTTGGAAGTGGAGTGAGCTCATTCTCAGTCCTCTATGGGTTCAAAAAATGGTGCTAGGCAATATTTGGGGGCATAGGAGGCTTGGGACAAGACCCGCTCTGTCATTTATTAGTTTTGGGGTCTTTGACAAGTTAATGAGAGTCTATGAGTCTCTATTTCATTATCTCTGAAGTATAATGGGAATAATAATTCTTACCTTTAAGCGCTGTTTGAGAATTAAAGGAGATATGTAAAGAGTCTTGCACAAAGTAACTGATGAATAAGTGACAAGAAGTGACAGCAGAGCTCCAGTCTACCCACCATTCCAGAAGTTGGAGAAAGGCAGTTTGACTCCTCCCTGCATCTGCACCCCTAAAACAGAGAGAAGCAAGTCCAAGTTGAAACTATCATTACTTAATAGTGTCACACTTGAATTGAGGTGTTTTGCATTGTTGCCAATCCACAACAAACTTAACCAAAGAAGTATATGAGAAGAGGCTTTAAGACACATTAAGAACATGGAAAAGCAACATTAAGCAAAAGTTTAATGCTTAAATGCTTCTGAAAAGTAGACTCTTTTATGGTAATCATAATTTAACAGCTTTGCCCAATCAGAGACATTTGAACTGAGTGAGTTCAAATTCCTAGGCCTCTTGAGCACGTAACGGTGGAAGATTATGAAGAATTTATTAGAAGGAAATCAGTCCACTGGTGAAGGGTCTTCTATATTCATCCATTTCTTCCTACGTCTTGAATATGTTAGTCTATTGAATTGATAGCACTGTATTAGCTGTAAATCAAGAAAAGGAGGAAAAATAAAATTTTATTACTATCTAAATGTCCTTTCTTTAATAAAATAAGGTACACATCAACTCACACAGAAATTGATCTCGTAAGAGAAATGAGAGCTCTTTGGCTTTCAGGAGGAATGAGGAGATGTGACCTCAGAGCATCTCTGTTGTTTATAAGATTGTATAACATTCTGCTTCCTTGTCTGTCATGCCCGTGAGATTGAGAGACATTTCAGGTCCGGGATGGGGTTTTACTTGAATCTCTGGCTTTTAGCACAGGGCCTTCTGTAGTTTAACAAATGTTTAATTGAAGGAATTCCTAAATATTATAAAATGCTATGATAAATAATAGTGACTGATATTTCAATGAAAACAAGCAGGCGTTCTCTAAATAGGGCTTCTGATTGAATTTCTGGCAATACGATAGTTGATTTTTCACTGAATTTTTATGAGGCTTGACAAGGTTCAGACACCATAATTGCAGTGTGCTCCATAGAGCCACTGACACGCAAGAGGTTCCTCCTTTCTTCCTGCCTTATCCATCTGGCCAGCCAAAGTCCACTGCAAATCCCGTTTTCTTCATGAAGTTTCTTCCTTTAACTCCTTCCAGTGCTGATTTTACCTCCTCTGTGTGTGATGGGTGAGATGCGTTGACTCCACTCAGCCCAGAAACATATTTTAAACTGGCTCTTCGTGCTTTCTCGTCATTTCGTATGTCTTGTCTTATTCATTGAGTCACTCATTCATTCACTTCGTAATCATTTATTCAAAGGTTTCATATGCCAGGCATAGTTCTAGGTGCCTGGAATATAGTGATGAGGAAAACAACCAAGAAGATGTCTAATGCAAATTCAGGAATGCAAATGTGGCTCTTACATGCACTATCCCTGACCCGCAAGTATGCCACAACCAAGTCGTCAGAGTGAATCACATCATGAACTGAGAGAGCATAGACAAAGAGCAGGCACCAGGACCCCAGAGAGGACTGCTCCCTCTCACGTCCATGGCCCATCGCTAGGCAACTATACTTAGTGCCGCACCTTGACCTTCACAGGCACAGATAACTGCAATTGGTTCTAGGTCATCCAAGAGAATAGGATTTATCCTAACTGGGGTTTTGAGGGAAAGATCCAAACCTAATAAAACTTATGCAACCAATGATGAATAGAAAACCTAAATTATTGGGCCCATTTCCCCCTCATTTCTGACCAATACACATATTTGGCACTTATTTGTTGAGTGGTTTTAGGAACTACACAATTTGAATTTTATGCAACTTCTAGCAAACTAGAAAATCTGGAATTAGCATAGTTGAAAACACATGCTTCATCACAGTTCAAATATATATATACCAGATGCATCACCTCAAAATTGAGGTTTTCATTTTTCTTGTGCCCAGTATGAAATATATAAATTACTATGGGGGGCCTTTCCAACTAACTGACATATAGCAAAAAATAGTATACTGTGGTGATTTAATTGCTGAACTCTCATTTAAACATAAGAGGTGATGGAAAATAACACATTGAAGAAACCCTAAAGGACAGGATGCTGGGTCTGTTTGAATATAAACATGTTGAGAGCAAAGCAGTCTGTTTGATGTTTGGTTCTAGAGCTAATGAGTAGCCAGAAGTGTGTGAAAGTGCGTTAAGATTCTTAAGTGAAAAGTGAAACAATTTGCCAAGTCCAAGTACCCAACGTGGAGAAAAGCTTCATTCAGAGCTTAGGGTGGAGAGCAAAGCAGGAAACAGGAAAAGAATTATTTTAGAAGTATTTAGAGAGTGAAAACAACGCAATTAATAAAGATACTTTCATGAGATTAAAAAGGGAAACTTTCCATTTAATTGCTTAAGGATTCATCTTTAAAATTCAATAGATGTTTAGAAATGAATTTTGCATTGTGATTTAAATCCTGGCAGCTCATCAAATCTAGGTGACTGTGTTTTTAGATGGAATCTACACAAATGTGCTGATACAATGGCTAAGGCTAATAAATGTGCTAATTGATAATTCTGTGGAAATTGAATTTTATAGTCTGAATCACAATTTCCAAGTTTTAGGGATGTAATTTATCAAAAAAAAAAAAACCCTCAATGACATCACTGCTGCCTTTACATTTTTTGTAACCTCTTAATCTGGGCAGTGAAAAGCACAAATGTAAATAGGTATCAGATGGCCATCTGAATGCAATTGCTCCCAGTGTTGGTTTTGAGCTCCTTTTTTGTGACCGTGTCAGGATTAATTGGTGTTTCTATATTTGAGGATAGCCAGATGCTGCCCATGGTTACTGTTTGGGATGCAACCTTCCCAAATGACTATTACATGCTATAGACATCAACCATTAGTCCTGGATTCCCCAAACTAAATCCAGGCAACTCTGTGTATTTGAGGTTGGATTTCACAAAATTAGTCATAAAACTCTGACTGATGTCCATTACCGCTAACCTGGACTCCTTAAAAACTAAAAATGACAAACATTTCTGCAGTTACGACACTCTACAACTAATCATTGGTCAATTTCTTGTTTTTTACAAGATGGAGCTCAAATTAAGCCTGTCTACTTAATAATCCCTTTATGTGACGAATGTTAATAATAGAAAAGTTTAACTTTCTCAGTTGGTATAGTTTTCATTCCCCATGATGCTCTATGTAGCTTCTTGCCATGTCTAAGTCATTAATAACTGTATGTTTTTGATTTTGATATTGCTTTATAAAGTAGGGACCCAGTTTTCACCCATATATTTCTGTGCCTATAACTACATTCAACACTTAAATCCTTGCTCACATTGTGATGATTACACACTATAAAATGTTTAACATTTTTGTTTTGAATTGGTTGAGAACGAGCTTTGAATATAGGCAAAATATGATTTAATGAGTCTCAGGAAGAAACTTCTCAGTAAGACGTTAACATTGTCAAGAAAGTAATGCTGAGAATTTTAGGAAAAATGGATATTCTGTATGGCCAGAACAACACATTAACATCTTTACCCTGATAGCAAATAAGTTATTGTTGAGTCATTAGTGAAAACATCTCATCAAAGTGTACATGGATTTTCTTTTTAAAAGAAAGTAGACATGTAATAAAGTGATAATAGTGTCATAAAATTATTCAAAATTTGGAAATAGGCAAATGAGAGATTGCTAAGTATTCTTATATTGCAGTGATTGGGTTAATTTTCTATTCACTGGACAATTTTTAACACTGAAAGGCACTGGTTAACTTGCAGATATATATATATGTATATATATATATATATATTTTTTTTTTTTTCTGGTAGAGATACACATAAAGTCTGTCTAGTGAAATGTTACAGTTTGGGGACTTGTTCGGCAATACCAAGTTTTACACTTAACATTGCAATCTTATGTAAACATTTCTTTGGTAAGTTGCCTATAAATACTATATACACTAGCTATCATATTTTACCAGTTCCTTTTATTAATTATTAAATTGAAATCAACCCTTAACATGTGCTCATTTTATATTTGTCTGTGTCATGATTTTGCCTTTTTGAAATTATGCATTATGTACTTTAACAACTAGCAAACACAATGAATCAGAAGAGAGACTGGGGAGGTCTCCCAATCCCTCTGTTTTTTTTCCCTTTCATGGTCTTGTTCTGTCTATAAATTGTAGCAATTCTTTTCTCATTTTGAACTTGTATGTGAAGGATTCAGAAAGGTTTCACTATCCCAAAATCATGTTTAAGATATGATTACAAAATCTTTTTCTTCCTCTAAGAATGAAGATCAATCTATAACTTTGACCACTAAGAATCAGCACGGCAGCATGCAGGAGCATTGTATTGAGGGTACAGTGGTCCAAAGCGGGCAGTACAACAGCTTCTGCAAAAGTAGATGAATTCCTGACTTCTTTTTTAATTTTAAATACTCTTTTTGTTTTCTTTTGAAACGAGGTTTCATTTGTTGCCCAGGCTGGAGTGTAGTGACATGATCCTAGCTCACTGCAGCCTGTAACTCCTGGGCTCAATCGATCTTTCCATCTCAACCTCCTGAGTAACTGAGGCTAGAAGTGCACACCACCACACTTGGATAATTTATTTTTATTTTTTGTTAAAGCAGAGTCTTGCTATGTTGCCCAGTCTAGTCTCAAACTCCTAGCCTCAAGCAATCCTCCCACCTCAGCCTCCCAATATGCTGTGATTACATTTGTTCTAGTTTGAGTAGTTCTGATTTCACCAAATCCAGAGGATTCACATGAAAAAATGTATCTTATGTACAGCCACAGCTGAATGTTAGGTACCAAGAAGTCAAAGTAAACAAAGAAAGCAGAGGCTGCCGGAGCTTCAGAATGGCCCCCTGTCCTCACTCAGAACAATTGGGATTTTAATTAACCTTAGGTTGTCCCTAAAGACTCTGGAACAAATCTCGTCTCTCTGGAGCAAAGGCAGAGGGGGCTGAGTATATATAATACTGTGACTTAAAACTATGGGAACTGACTGCTGCTTCTAATAGGGCACTGGAACCCTGCTCCCTGAAAACTGGCCCTTGGTTTTTCTTCTCTCTGTGGCTGCCAGGTGCTTTACATCTCCCGTCCTGCGGCAGCGGGTCCCTACTCTCTACGCTGGTTCTCCAGGGATTTGCTTCTTTTATTTTTCCTTGTCTTTTCAGTTGGTGGATTAGCTGAGGAGTATCCAATGTCTCCTGCTTCTACTGACCACATCCTATCCCCAGTGTTCAGGCTTCTCATCAGTCTTTGCCTTTTGTCACTGGCTGTCTGTCTACCTGTCCTCTTTTGGGGGGCTGTTGGAAATCCTTTGCTTATTTATGTTACCCCAGCCTTCTATATTCTTTACTGAATTGGATTTTCCACTAGGTTTGAGATATTTTTCTGAGGGCAAGAACCCTTCTGCATCTCATTTTGTGGCCTGTCCTTGAACTCACATCCATGTGTGCCTGTCCTAGTCTAAAAGCTGAACTTACTTGAACTTTCAGGCAAGCTTTTTTTTTTTTTTTGCAGTTTCTGGCTGGGGCTGGGTTTGAACTCACCACCTACAGTATATGGGACTGGCACACCACAGGCACCACCCTGGGCAAGCTCTTATATTTGAAGAATGTTCTTTTCTCCATTCTTCAGTATCGGTTATGTCACTTTCCCAAGAAATAGGAAAAAGCAAAGTTTTCTAAAAGTATTTTTCCCTCTCCTGGTATGATGCATGAGTAGATACTTGGTAGGAATGTTCATCCTTCTTGACTCACAATTTATGGCCCAGCAAACTCCCAACAGTCTGTTGATAAACTCTTGCAGCGCTTAATTTCATAATGTAGCAATGTCTGTGTTTCTAACTCGGTATGATATTTAACTGGTAGCATGCTTTAGCATAGGCTTATTAGATTTTTCCCTCTCTTCCAAGACTCTTCAGAATGTACTAGAAAGATCAGAAAGTTGGGGCAAGGAGTTTTATGCAGCCCGTTGCTTTGATAAACTCATTATGAATTTTTATTTGTATTATTTTTACTATTATATATTTTTTTTCGGATTAACATAAGAGTGCATACAATTAGGTGGTTATATTGCTTGCAAACAGTGAAAACCATGACTATAAGGGCAGTCAGTAGAGACATCATTGGAATGGACTTCTGCGTACATTGCTGCTGAATTCAAGTTCATCAAGGTGTTCCTGAATTTTGTTCTTGAATCTTGTCTCTGGGCACTTTGCCTAATCTACTTTTAGTAACTGTAATGATAATGATAATATCTACCATTTAGTGAGCCAGGAACTAAACCAGGAGATTTATGGTACATAATAACATTTAATTCTCTTGAAAATTTATTTCTTAAAATAAACTAATCCTAAAAGAGACTGAGTTGTTTCCCCACAGTCACAGAAACCAGAAGGTGGGAGCTCATGTCCATGTGTTCTTACTGTGAATTTGGTGACCATGTGAAAATATATACATTTAAATATATATTTAAAAATTTCAATCTCATGACTTAGAGTGAAAATGCTAACTTATCTAACTGAATGGCTAGAATGTGGTATAACGCACATTTCAGTCTGTCTGGAAACTAGTAGATGAGAAACTCATTACTTACCTCTCTGTCTGCATCTATTACGCTGGTGCTGACCTCTATCTCCTCTCCCCATCCTGTTCACCTTTTATTCCCATTTCCTGAATGTGTCCTTCCCACCCCCATCCTAAAGACTATCCCTGGTGTCCAGAAAGCCTTATGAATTATCTTCAACTGGACAGATTCAGTTCTAAAGTCCATTAATACTTTGAGTATTGGCTAATATGTTTGTCTGATCTTGCATTTGAATGCATTTCCCTAATATCGAATTCCCAAATTGTTTTAAATTCTCCATTAGGATCATTTGGGGTATTTAAAAATGTATGAAGGTTTGATGCCTCTTGATGTGAACCTGTCAGTCACTGCCAATGGCTGTAGTCAGAGGTCTGGGGGATGAGGGTCTATGTTGCTGCTGGACTTAAATGGAGCCCCGTAGAGTCTTCAGTGGCCTGAGTGAGATCTTAACATGTCTCTAATTTAATGCTTTTATCAGCTAATTCAGTTTCCTTTCCAGACTGTATTATTTTCCTTCATTATGGGGTATTGCTGGAGTAAAATGGAGTAGCAAGATAAGATAAAGCATTTCTAAGCATAATTATACCAGCCTCTGAAATGTGCACTGACAATGAACTTGGGTCCAGTGATAAATATTTTTCAAAAAATTTGAACTCGTTTGAAAGGGTGTTTGAAAAAAAAATAACTAAAGAGAAATTATTGAGGTACAACTTTGAAAAGACCATTTTTCTTCAAAATACATCCAGAATATAGCCTGCTTTTTGAAAATATCCAGAAGAACCCCATAAAAATAGAGGTGGCAGTGGTTCAGAAGAGTTTGGAGGTCTATTCTGAAACTCAAATGATGAATCATGCTGAGTTGCCAGGCACTCCACTCTTATTTTAAATTATAACCATGGAGAACCAGGCTGAACCAATCCAACAAACTGTAACATTTGTAAAATTTTCTTTAAAGGGAAATGAAAAGAAAAAAAAAAAAACATCTAGGTCTTTCTTTCCACTATAGTATGAGACCAAAATCTTTCAGGACCATTTACTATTCTCAAAATAAAGCAATCTTGTTGGTAGCAATTCTGTGCTCACACTTGCTGAGATAAGTTTACTGAAGCTGGGTGTTTGGATTATACTGAAGTTTGAGTTATTTGTTTGGGGGAAAATGATTTCAATACGTGGTATGAGTCAAAGACTTCAACATGTGTTGACCAGGTGACTATTGCCTGTGACCCTTTTATAATCATGCACATTTCTGTATGTCTAAAATAAATGTGCCACATGCTTAACAGGTATCAGTTATCACGTGGCACTGCTATTCCAGGTTGGTATTACTTATGTTAGCTCGGACTGGCTTCTGTAATTGCTATTTCTATAGCACCTTTAAACGTGTATCTCTCAGTTAATATTATATTGAAGTAGAGAAACCATCCGGCTATTGTACATTTCTCATGTGAGCATAATGATTTTGAATTACTTTCAAATCAGACAGTAAGGGAGAATAATTAAACTAAAGCATCAAAATAACGTGTGTGCAAAATATATTTTTGCATTATTTTTTTTCCATCTTCAAGAAATGTAACTCTGCCCTTGATGGCAAAACTGAGGCTAGGTTGTCTCAAAGCTCAGAGGAACTCAGTGAGGTTAGACAGGAGAGGACTCTGTGAATCTTGATCCTATGCTGATGCTCTGGCCAGTGAAAGACACCCCCTCCTTATTGCTCTCATTTTGAAGAGAGACACTTCAGTGGGCACAATACAGCTCTCAGTCATGGGTTCAGGGTATTATACGCCACAGCAGGACTCCTTTTCATCCTGCAGGGAAATAGGCTTTCATTATAACCCTCAACTCTCCGCAAGAACACAGTTAAGGACTGAATTAAGCTATTCCCCACAATTGCAAAAAATTGGATGCAACGTCTTTTCGTTTCTTTTGAAGATATAATGACAATACATAAGGCTTACTTGAAGTGGAACAAATGTACTCAGCAGGCTGATGGGAGCATAAATCTGTCTGTGACAACTGTAATGGAGTTACGCAGGCTACTGCTTGTTAATCAAGAGTTTAAGTCTTAGGCTGAATAACCAGATTCTGTGGGTTTTTTGTTTGGTGGGAGATCAAATCAAATTTTCGTTTTCTACCCCAGAGGTGACACTGATCATCCCCTGTTTCTTTTTATCTCTCCTCGTGTTTGCTCATCTTTAATGTAAATGTACCTTATGGATTGTTGAACTTTCTAGAGACTCCTGCTGTGTTGATTAATTGCTAATGAATGCTAATGAAGGAGTGAGGTGAATCTACACTATGATGTATTTAAGGGATGATTGATTAGATTTAGCACTGGCTGTCAGGAGAGTACTTACCACTAGAACAACAAGTCCATCAATATGCAGCCAGTGGCTGGCAGTCTCCCTCTGTGACTCTGGCCTTTCAAGTCAAGCTCCTGGGTTCCCTGCATCAGAGAAAGGACTAACTTTTAGTCCGAAATCAATTTTTTCATATATAGAATTTTGCTGATAGGTGTTAACGAAAAATCAGTGGGTATTTAATTGTTAAAATATTTTCTTAAAGGATAAAATGAATTCCTGCTAAAAATAGGGAGTACCAAATATTTCTGAAACCCATGTACTGAAATAGCAAATGAAGTTACTTTGCAATGTAATGTAGTATAGTGGTTGTTTAATGAATATTTGTATATTGGTTTGTTTAGAAAGATACTAATGTCCTAAAATGAAAATCTAGGACACTAATAAATTTGATGCTAAAAGTGAATTTCTGTTTGTTTCCTATTCCCGATAGCTACACTTTCAAAACTTCGTTAATTTATTTGATGTAAAAATACTTCCTTGAATCCTGGTCCCCTCTTGCTGAAACAACAGACAAAAGTGGATTGAAGGTTCAGAAACACGGGAATTTTAAGGGGGCCGGATAAATTGTAACACCCTGTTCCTCTGCCTGCCTTTTGAATTAGTTGAACGATAAGACAAAAGCATATCAGATAGAGAGCTATCATTGCTCATAAAGTTGACACCACAGAATGGGATTTAGGCTTGTGGCAACAGCAAGCTTCATCATTTTAAGTTACCAGGTATAGTCTCCCAGACACAAGCAGCAATGACAACTCTGGATTACCTTTAAGGAGACTGGAGGCTGTCCTGTGTTTCTTACAAGAGAAAGGACTGGAGGAGAAAACTTGCTCCCTGTGGGTAGCTAGTGCCCCAAGAAAAAGTGGGTAGGAAGGGCTGTGCCATGCAAGCCCAATTCATCTCTCAAACTTACTGATCAAGGAAGTCCTATCTCCTGCCCAAGGGAGATGGCAGGGAGGTACGGAGAGTAACAGGAGAGTGAACCTCCTTCCACATGGAGGATACTTACAGGAAGAGCATTACCCTAAATCAAGAAATAAACTGACATGACCTACCTCAAGTTAATTACAAGCCATTAAAAAAAAAAAGAAGAATCTTTAATCATTACCACGACAAGAAAATAGCTTATCATGAGGAGAGGTAGCATGGTCCACTGATTTTGATCAGTGCAGTGTCAGGTACATACATAGCAGAGCTCAGAAATATATAAGCTAGAATATTCCTTGAAATGTATGTCAAGGTAAAGACCAAAAAATAAAAGGAGAAGAATGAAAAATAACACTAAAATTTATAGGTGTTATCACATGAGGTCAAGAAATATACATTTCTAATTGACAAGATATTAACATATGAAATTAAACATATAGACAATAATTACTACTTTCTTCTCATCTAGCTATTTTGGTCTTGTGTTATTTTACACAATCAAATATTATACAAGATGTTTATATTGCTTATTCATTACTAGCGCTTATGCAGTTTAGAGCTGTGTCCTATTTTGATGATCAGATTCAATTAGTTTTATAATCAAATATTCTTAAACATTTTGCCTAGGACATATCTGTGAATTTTTTTATCAGATGAGAGTAACTATTAATATATATTCTGTACTTAGTTGGTCAATCATGCTGTTTCAAAAGATTCAGCATATAAATTTAAGCTAATTTATTTTATAGCATCATTGCTTTTTTTTTTTTTTACAAAGTTTACAGAGTTGGATAATAGAACTGGGCTCTTGTTTGACACAGAAAGATTTGTAAAATACTAATCATTTTTGCATTTAAGCCTTTTTTAAATTCCATATTCTATATAATTTTTATTTCTATTATTTTCTTTCTGGATATGATTTTTCATCTGGCATGTATTGTTTTTTCCATCTGTTATTTAACATTTTATTTACAGTGAATGGCTATTTCTCTATAGCACCATGGGGCTGTGGAAATGTAATGGCCTCAACATTACCACTCTGTTATGGATAATCATTTGGATGATGACTGGATTTTCTTTTTAGATTATTGACTGAATTTTCTTCCCCTAATATGTTTTATTTCCTTCCTTTTCTTTTGAGACAGAGTCTCACTCTGTCACCCTGGGTTGTGTGCCACGGCATCATAGTTCACAACTTCAGACTCTTGGGTTTGAGTAATGCTCTTGCCTACTAATTGCTTTAAGCTAAGGTGGCTTTATACATAAATTTCTCTCTTTTATGTAATTACGTAACTTTGCGTGTGTGTGCTTCTTTTCCATTTAAATATGTGTCTGTCTTTTTGTTTCCTTTCTAGAACACTTCCAGCGTAGGGCAACCTTGTTCTATACCCATTTGAATCTTATCCAATGCATTTATATAGATTCCTCAATCTGAATAATTTCAAATATCTTCTCAAAGTTTGCATAATTCAAGATGCCTCTGCTTTTTCATCTTACTTTTTAGATACACATTTTGAAAATGATTAAGAGCTTTATAATTCCACAAATTTAGTACAACCATAAGTAAAAGGAAATTAAATACAACCTTCTTACTCTTTGACTGAGTTATCAATTCTTAGCTAGAGAAAATGCCTTAGTATATCATGTTTGTCTTTTTCACTCATCCCAAGAGTGGTTCTGCCAATAGTCTCCCAGTGCAACCCAGTGAACTTTTTCACCATAAATTCCTTCCAGGACATTCTGAAAGACCACATCCAATGAACCTGATGTTACTGAAGCAGAAACAATGTGACCTGTTTGCATCCCTTTTACCTCTTTACCTTGAATGTAAATATTTTCTTTTGACCTTAGAATCCCATTTGTAATCATGCTATTCCACCTCGCAATATCCCTAAATCAGCCATAAAACACATATGGACAACATTCTAAGGAGATGAACACTCTTTTTGGTAAGTGAGGTCCTTGTCATGTGTAACAATCTAAATTTAATGTCAGTTACAGTGACAACCTGTGCTGTATCCCTAATAACTTAAAAACTTAAATATTAAATAATTGCATAGGGAGAGAGAACAATTAACAAGCATAGACAACACAGAGCTGAAACACAGAGACTCAGAGGGGTGCAGAGGTTCTTGATGTTTGCAATTACTTAGAAAGTTCTGGTAAGAACAGAAAGATGATACTCAATTTTATTTTCCAAAGCATGACCAGGGGAGTATTTGATAAACGGGTTTATTGTAGGTAGAGAAGTTGGGAAAGAAACAGGACAGGAAAGAACAATTTAATAACTGTGTGTTGTAGAGCAGTATAACTGTGTAGCAGCTACACCCTTCAATCCCCTCTACAGCTTCATTTCACACACAAGGAACTGGAATTCAATGATGTTTAGTGACTTGTTCATGGTTTTGAAAACTATTGTTATAAGGAAGTAGAACCCATACATTTGAAAACCTGTCCTAGGAGTTATTTAGTGGATTTTCTTCTCAAAAGACTTACAGAGACAAAAAGATAACAGAAGGACTGCATGTGCTAATAAAAGTTTATTCACCTCCTACTTCCCACCTCTCAAATAATAATAACTACTGGAAAGGATCAGGAGTTTTGCTAATCCCATCTGCTGGTTCCCTCAAGAAATGCAAACACATTAAATAGTTGTTTTGAGAAACACAAAAGCCGTTCAGCTCATTTATTTTTTTCATTCTTCTTTGAGGCTTTTGCTTGCTGGCGTTCTTTTTTTTTAAGGACATATCTTGCCCAAGATACAACCAACTGTGACTGATCAAGAATCTTAGGATATTAACAAAGTCATTTTCTGTGCTAACTAGCCCTAAAATAACTGCTGGAGGATTTCCATTTTTGTTAAGTTTTGAGAACCAGTTTGAGAAAGTTCTTTTCGATGTTAATTCCATCTCTACTATGGTGAAATGTGCTTGACCTGACATTTACTATTTTAACCATTTTGGGCTGCACAGTTCTGTAGCATAAATTCACTCACCTTCGTTACTCAAGCATCACCTCCAGCCATTTCTAGAGCTTTTTCATCATTCTCCACTGAAACACCACACCCACTGCACAAGGATTCTTCATTCCTTGCTCCTTCCAGCTCCTGGTGACTTCTGTTCATCCTTAAGTCTGCATGAATTTGACAACTGTAGGTACCTGGCGTACGTGGTGTGATGCAATCTTCGTCCTTTTGTGTCTGGCTTATTTCACTTAGCACAATGTCCCCAAAGCTCATACATGTTGCACCGTGGGTCAGAACTTCATTTCTTTCCGAGGCATCTGATGATATCCCATTATATGCATATATCCCCCTTCGGTTGATCCATTCATTCTATGACATTTGGGTTGTTTTGACACATCTTGACTCTTGTGCATAGCAATGCTATGAACATGGGCGGACACGTTTGATCTTTTTAAAAAGGACTTTCACTCTGTGGAACCCCCATTTCTTCACCTAAGACATTTCACTGTGTGTTCCTTTTGGACTTTTCTCTCTGGACAATCAGTGTATAATTATTTCCCTATAGGCCCATACCCTTTTGTCTTGACCTCCTCCCCTGCTTTAAAAAAAAAAAAAGGAAAGGAAAAGTGCATTATACACAGAGAGGGTGTGGGACTTGGTCAGCATCAAACTTGGGTAACTAGCTTGCTTCCTCATTATTCCACACATCACCTTCTAGGATGCTGTGGTCCCAGACTTCTCATTAGCACCTCATTATTATGCTCCTCCATACAGCCTGTTTGTTTTTAAGTCTCTCCGAAAAGCCTTGCTAACAAAATGTCACTATGTGAATTCCCAAGAACTTCCACTGCCACAGCATTGGAAATGTGTCTGAGATCTCTAAGAAAATGAATAGTTCAGCAATTAGAGTCCTGTACTGCCAAGGTGGAACAAATAAACTGTAGTCAAGGAAAAATGACCAATGAATCCACATTAAATTTATTTTCTTCCTTAGCTGTTTGTTAATCCCTAATTGCTAGCAGATAGGTGGGAGGATAAATTCTACAGCTATTGTCCTGGCAGAGTATAATTTGAATGCCCAATTAATTATTGGTGTGTCATGATGTTTAATTTAGATAAAGTGGCTCTTTAGTGGTAAACTGTTGCTTTCTGGGTGCACAGTCAAAAATTGCCTGTCCAAAAATGATGCACAATTCTGTCTACCCAAGGTCTAGTAATATCCTTCACTTCCGCTGCTCTTTTAGCCACCCCCAAAACCCTCCAAAAAATGTTGAGCTAAAGATAAATTTGGAGGTCTCTAAGTGGTTTCAGTAATATCTCCAGAGAACAGATTGGAGGATATGAATAGTCAACCAGACTCAACACTTTCTCCCCTCATTTCTCCATGTGACATAGCCTGGGAAAGACAATAGTGGATCCTACCCAGATCCATTCTTTTAGACATGGCCATGGGGGATTGAAGAAGAGGGGTCAGTTACAATTTCTGGACATCTGTATTTTCTGAGATGGTGGTGCAACATTTTTCTATTCATACTGTTAAAGGCCAACATTAGATCCGAAAGAGCCAGTACTGCAGATGGTGCTTTTCACAGGCCTTTCCCTGGAGTGTATGGAGAGGATGGTCCAGTGTGAGGCGACAGTTCCTCCTCTGCAGCGTGTGGGCTGGGCGCTCTGGTAGAAGAGCATTTTAGCACATGAGGAATCAGCCTGTGGAGGATTCTTGCTAGAGTAGATTGACGGGAGATCTCCTAAGTCTTCATACCCCAATCTGCTACCTTTGTCTTGGATAGAGCATTGTAATTGCAGCTTTGAAGCCATTTGCCTGGATTTGATCACCACAGAGATACACATAATTGCTAAAGGACCTAAAATTAAAAGAAATATGCCATGTAGATGGTAATCTGGTCTAACCCCTCTGATTTCAGGTAAGCCAATGCCTACCATAAGGAAAATTGTTCTTTTGTGTCTACCTTTTAGACTATCCCTGTCCCTCTCCCATTGAAAATTGGATAACCTGTAGAATTAATTCTGCTCTCCCAAGGTTAGAAAATAGAATTTTTCTTTATGCTATGCGAGGTGTTTCAATATAGTTTACCAAACTTTAATGTAGATCGTTGGCTGCAGGCGAAAACCTGAAATCCTTTTTAGTCATAAAAGAATTGGGAGAATGATGCCAGCTCTTCTTCACTTTCTTTGGCCATTTCTATCAATTTAGAAATTATTTGTCATTATTTAAAGGAGAAAAGTCATTAATAAGAATAAATCTACTGCTACTCCTACTAGTTTACATTTCCCAGGTGCTTATTAAATAATACCAAGGTTTATGGGAAGCTCTTCACAAGCATTTTACTCTTCTCAGCCCAACGGAGCTCCTGAACATCAGAGGGTTAAAATCTGCCCAAGGTCATAAGCACTAAATGGCCAGGCATTTCATGTAAGTGGTTTGAATCCAAATCGCACCCTCATAACCACTATGATTTACTGCTGATTAATAGCATAATATTTCCCATAAATCAAACATCGTACAACTATTACAACAGTCTGTGACATTTTTCTTTTATGAAAGTGCTCTAAGTTCTTTGGCCCATTTTCGTCTTGTTCTACCATACATAGGTTTCCTTCTGTTGAATCTGGGTCCTAGATATTTTAAAAAATGTTGCTTTTTTCTGTTTTAGTTGTCACCTAGGAAACTCTCTGAAGAAACTAAAGATTCCTTATTTTACTATGTTATATCCCTAATGGATTTCATATTACACATAGAGTGCAACAGAATTTCTATTTATAGAATACATATATTGTTAGGATTATGCATTTATGAAATTGTGAATACTACTTTACTTTTATTTTATTGGAAATTAATTCATTTCTGTGAAATCTTTCTATTTTGTCAAGTACAGTTGAATTAAGGTACTATTTCCATAAGTAAAACAAAAGTTATAAAGTATCTTAATTTCTTATTCAAGTGATTGGGAGAAAAATTATATAGCTCTTCTTCTAGGATATTAGAAAATATATAGTATTTCCTCTCAATCTAGACACAGATCTCTAGGTACTTATATATATTTGTCATAATGTAACCATGGCCTTATTTTTCTGTGTATTCTTATCTCTCCTCGATAGGAATATCGGTTATGTCTATCACACAAGAAAATAAATGTGTCTTATTTGAAATCCTCTTAAATTCCATAGTTATTACTGATCAATACGAGGGTGGGATATTTAAATTATCTTTTAGCCATCTGCCCAAATATACACCTTAACCTATCCCCTAAATCTGTGTGTTTCTGGAAACACCTTATTAGCCCGTAACTTGATCTTAAGAGCAGAAATGGGTTAGAACACAAGAATGTGAGAAAGGCTAGGATCGTTGACATCAAAGCCAACATTTGCAAACAGCACCTACATGTTCAAATTCTTTCTAAAAGTTGTTAAATGGAACAGTCTTTTGTGAAATTTGAATATTTTACCCTCTATAAGTTTTCAGAAAGAGTGACTAATGTTTGTGATAGAAAGATTTGCATCCTTCAGTAGTTAAATCAGCTCTCCTTCGTAGGCGTGTTATCAGAGTCACACTGCTTTTAGTACAAACTTTTCCCGACTGTATTTATAAAATGTGACAATATCTGGTCAGTTAGCTATTGCAATAAGTGTTAAAATTTGGATGTCATCTCTACATATACTGATCCATCTTTTTTTTTTTTTTTTGAGACAGAGTCTCAAGCTGTCTCCCTGGGTAGAGTGCTGTGGCATCACAGCTCACAGCAACCTCCAACTCTTTGGGCTCAAGCGATTCTCTTTTCTCAGCCTCCCAGGTAGCTAGGACTACCTAAAGGTGCCTGCCACAATGTCTGGAGATTTTTTGGTTGTAGTTGTCACTGTTGTTTGGCAGGCCCAGGCTGGATTCGAACCCACCAGCTCTAGTGTATGTGGCTGGCAGCCTTACCCACTTGAGCTACAGGTCTGAGCCCCAATTCATCTTTCTGAAAAACTAAAGTGGAAAAGTGGGACACCAGGAATTTCAGACAGTATTATTATTTTCACAAAGCAATACGATATCACACTCTTCTTAGTTTTTGTAATATTATTTTCAACCCTAAAAGACTTACTTTGCTTTAAACATTTATTTTAATATAATGTATTGATATATAATTAACATTTAATCAAATGCACGCTGTTTGGCTCAAAAATATTTGACAAATGCATGCATGTATGTGTGACCATAACCAGCAAGTCTGCAAACGTCATTCAACAATGTTTCCTCACGCTTTTTTGTGATTGGTTCCTTCTGTGCACCCTTCATCTCTACAAAACATTAATCTTCTTTCTATCATTAGTAACTAAATTTCCCTGTTACAGAATTTCATGTAATAGAGTAAAACAAAATGTATATGTTTGTGTCTGGCTTCTTTTGTTCAGCGTAGTGTTTTTATTTTTCATTCTTAGTTCATATGTCAGTAGTTCACCTCCTTGAATAGCTGAGTGGTACTATGTGTTATTGATATTCTATAATTTGTCTACTTAGTCATTTCTCAATGGCCACATTAATTATTTTCAGTTTTTGGCTAAATGTAAACATAGTAGCTACAAATACTGTATTTTAGTATATGTAGTTTAAATCCTATGATACAGAAGAAAATCTCAAATCCTTTGTGTGGACATATATTTTCATTTAACTTGGATAAATTCTTAGGAGTGAATTGATGGGTTGCATATGAATGTGTGTTTAGTATCATAAGACACTGCCAAATTGTTTCCTTAAAATTGTTTAAATATTTTCCACTATCATCAGTGATGCATGACAATTCTAGAAGCTCTACATCCTGTACCAAATTTTGTATGTTAGTCTTTATAATTTTAGCCACCCCAGTGGCTGGGTCATGGTATCTTAGTTTTAATTTGCATTTCCCTGATCACTAATCACGTTGAGTATCTTTGGATGTTCCTATTGGCCATTCATGTTGGCCATGACCAATCATGTTGAGTATCTTTTGACATTCCTATTGACCATTCATAATATCTGCTCAAACATTTCACCTATTTTATACCTTTTGTCAGATTATCGAGTTGTGTTTTTTATTTTCAAAAAATATGGACATCCTAGAGACTGCATTTTCATATAAATTTAAAAATAAGTTTGTTGACTTGATACAAAAAACCCAATGTGATCTTGTGAGTGATTAAATTCAAACTCTTTACCTATCTGGGGAGAATTGAAATCTTAACAATGTTTGATTAATTAAATCCACAAATACAATTTTACTCTCAATTTTACCTATTTCTTTAACTTTCCTCTTCAAATGTTTATAATTTTGTTGTATATATTTGCATATATTTATTAAATTCATGCCTAAATGTACATTTCAACACTATTGCAAATTGTATTTTTAAACATTTCAGTGTCAAGTCATTGTTTGTTGATAGAGACATACAATTTTGTATAATTATTATGTATTTTGGAACTGGTGAATTATTGAACAGTGTTACTAGAATTTTTGGAAATTCTTAAGGTTTTCTAGCATAGTCCTGTCACCTGTGAAACAAAGGACAATTTTTCTGCTTCCTTCCCAGTGTGTATTTTTTTTTTAATCTTTCCCCTTTTCCTTCTCAGAATACTTACACCCCCAATACAACACAGAATGGAAGTTGTGAAAGCAAGCCTCTTCACCTTGTTCTCTATCTTATGGGGTAAATCAGTCTTTCTTCATTAAATATAATGTTAACAATCATTTTTTGGTAGTCGGCCTTATTTGGCATTGGAAGTCATTTATCTGTTCATTACATGAGAATTGTTATCAGGAATAGTTCAATATTGTCAATCACTTTTCTATATTCATTGAGACAATGTGGCTTTTGTTCTTTGGTTAATTGATTTGATGAATTACAGTGCATGAATTTCCAATGTTGGGATAAATTCACAGTCCTAGAATGATCCTCCCTCGGTCAGAAGTATTGGTGAATTTAACTTTTGTTGGATTTGGTTAAATACTTTTGCATCTACGTTCATGGGGAATATTGATCTGTAGTTTTATTCTGATACTTTTGAATTTTGTGTTGGTGTAATCTTAACTTTATAACATAGAGGGTGTTTCTCCTCTTCTACTTTATGGAAGAATTTGTAGAGATCTGGTATATTTTCTTCTTTAAATATTTGATAGAATTTACCAATTTTGCCATCTGGGTGTGGCTTTCTCCCTGTGGGAAGGGTTTTTCATATATATTCAATTTTTAATAAATCTAGCACTATTCACCTTACCTATTTTTTCTTGAAGGAGATTCGTTTGTGTCTTTCACAGAATTTGCACATTTCATCTGTTAACAACTTTGTTAAAAACTTATTCATTGGCTCTTATTCATTGGCTCGGCGCCTATAGCTCAACTGGCTAAGGCGCCAGCCACGTACACCTAAGGTGGCGGGTTCCAATCCCCATCCCGGACTCGCCAAACAACAATGACGGCTGCAACCAAAAAATAGCCGGGCGTTGTGTTGGGCGCCTGTGGTCTCAGCTACTTGGGAGGCTGAGGCAAGAGACTTGCTTGAGCCCAGGACTTGGAGGTTGCTGTGAGCTGTAATGCCATGGCACTCTACCCAGGGGGACAGCTTGAGGCTCTGTCTCAAAAAAAAAAAAAACAAAAAACTTATTTATCATATCCCCTTACCCTATCCTGATGTCTTCTCTTTTATTCCTTTTAATAGCAATTTGTTGCTTTTCCATTTCTCTCTCTTTTTCTTAATCATTCTAGTGAGAAGTTTAGCAGTGACATTGAACCTTTAAAGAACCAGTTTTTTATTTCATTGATTTATTTATTGTTTACTTGTTCTTAGTTGTCTAGATTTCTGCTCTTTCCTGTATTTTTCTTTCTTTTCTGTGACTTCAATTTATCATGTTTTTATTATTTTTAGTTTCTTGGGTGGAAAAAGATTATTGTTTGGAGTCCAGCATTTCATTTAATAAGATTTTTCTCCAAGCACTGCTGTAGCTCTGTATCATAAAAAACTATATATTAAATTTTTATTTTTGCTCATTGGAAATATTTTCTAATGTTTCTCTGATTGTTTTTCTCATTGATGAGTTATTTATAAATGTGTTGGTTAATTTACAACTATCGGGGAAGTTCCCACATTTTTTTTTGTTGCTGATTTATAGGTTAATTCTGTTCCTTTCAGTGAACATAATTTGTATAATTTCAACTCTTTGCACTTAAAAATATGCTGTATGCCAACTGGTCAGTCTGGTTAATAGTGCTGTGCAGGCTTCCTAATTCCTTATTGATTTCCTCTCTGCCTGTTATACTAATTGCTGATAAAGGCATGTTCATGTGCCCAGCTATACTTGTAGATGTGTCTATTTCTCCTTTCAACTTAGTAGTTTTTGTGTCATATATTCTGAAGTGCTGCTGTTAGGTGTGTAAACATTTAATATTGTTACATATTCTTGATGAATTGATCCTTTTATCATTACGTAATTTCACGCTTTATCCCTGGTAATATGTTTTGTTCTGATGTCTGCTTTATTTGATATCCATATTGCCAGTTCAGTTTTGTTTAGTATTTATGTACTATGAATATCTAGGCATGTTTTGTATTTAAAGGGGTTTCTCATAAGAGCATATTACTGCATTCATAATAATACTTAAAAATTAAGAAAAAATCCTTTGGATTTATTTACGTATTTACCATGTATTGCCTACCTTTGTTTCTTTGTGTACCTCTAACTTTCTTCCTGGTATCATTTCTTTCTGCTAGTATAACTCTCTGCAATATTTCTTTAATGCAGGTCTGCTGGCAGTGAATTCTCTCAGCTATTTATTTGGTGTCTGACGATGTGTTCATTTTGCTCAAATTTTGAAAAACATTTTCAGTGTGTAAGGAATTTAAGTTGGTAGGCTTTTCTTCTTTTAGTACTTTAAGATTCTCTCTCAATTTTGTTTGGATTTGCATAGTTTTGATGAGAATTCTGTTGTCATTCTGACCTGTTTTCACTGTTGTAAGGGGTGCCCTTCACCCAGAATTATGTGTGTCACACCTGTTAGATGTGAGTTTACACTACCTCTCCTTCCCCCCAAGTTTTCCACTGAGTCGTACTTCTATAAGTGCACATAAGTATTAATCAGCTAGTTCCAATTTAGTAGTGAGTACATGTGCTATTTGTTTTTCCATTCTTGTGATACTTGTTAAGAGGAATGGTCTCCATTTCCATCTGGGATGTAACAAAAGGTACTAGATCACCATTTTAATTTTTATGACTGAATTGTGTATGTGTGCTTGTTCTATCAATCCATTGCTGAAAGATGTTTGTTAAATATCCAATTATGTTTATAAATTTTCAGTTCCCCCATTAAATTCAGTTAATATTTTCTGCATGTGTTTCCAAGCCCCATTATTAGGTAGGTACCTATTCATTTATAATTGTTACATTTTCCAGATGTGGTGATGCTTTCATTGTTATGAAATTTCTTTCTTTCTTTCTTCCTCTCTTTCTTTCTTTCTTTCTTCCTCTCTTTCTTTCTTTCTTCCTCTCTTTCTTTCTTCCTTCCTTCCTTCCTTCCTTCCTTCCTTCCTTCCTTTCTTTCTTTCTTTCTTTTCTTTTCTTTTCTTTTCTTTTCTTTTCTTTTCTTTTCTTTTTTTTCCCTTTTTCTTTCTTTTGAGACAGAGTCTTACTTTTTTGCCTTTAGTAGAATGCCATGGCGTCAAAGCTCACAGCAACCTCAAACTCTTGGGCTTAAGTGATTCTCTTGCCTCACCCTCCTAAGTAGCTGGGACTATAGGCACCCGCCACAACTCCTGGCTATTTTTAGCAGTGGGGTCTGGCTCTTGCTCAGGTTGGTCTTGAACCTGCAAGCCCAGGCAATTTACCTACCTTGGCCTTCTACATGCTGGGATTACAGGTGTAAGTCACTGCATGTGGCCCAGAAAACTTGTTTTCTTAACTTTATTTTTTATGTGGTATATTTTTGTCCATCTATTTATTTTCAACTTTTTTCATATTTATGTTAATAATATGAATTATGTTAATGTTTCTTTCAGGTGGCATTCCGTTAAATTCCTCTTTTATATCCATTCATTTTACAATTATAGTGTTTATTCTATCAAAATTTGATGTAATTTTTGATGTGGTTTAATTTTGGCCTGCCATTGTGGTGTTGTATGTCTTCTCTGTTCTGGTTCTTTTTTCTTTTGTATTAATTTAATGTTGTTTTAGAATTTCACTTTTATTTATTTGCTGGCTTTTTAGCTGAGCTATACCTCTTTGTCTTATTTTGTATTAATTGCTCTGGAGATGGAAATATACATTCTTAACTTTTCTCAGTTTCTTTGGAACTTAGATTTTTAACTTTTTAAATAAACTATTCAAAATACGTAATCACTTAAATCTATAGTCTCTCTCCTCTTTTATTTTATGCCATAGTTATTGTATGTGGCACAGTTATATAAATTACCACCTCCTCAATACCATAATATAATCTTTGCTATAGATAAATAAATATATATATAAGACAAAGAGAATTTATATTGTTATCCTGTTATTATTGAATATTTTTCCTCTTTCCAGTCCTAGCCAAAGTACTTCAGTTTATTAATAACTGGACCACTGACATTTGCTTGGGAGAGATTTTTATTACTGTAATCTTTCGACAATTTTGCTATCTCAACATATAATCTTGTATGATTCTAGTTTGTCTAGTTTGTAACAGTCCCCCAATATGATTTAAATTTTCCCCAGTAAAAATATATAACATCATAAAATTGGGGCCTTCCAATGCTTCGCTCCTCCCTGCTTTACTCTCTTGTGGCACTTCTGTAAAGGGATTTGATCAATACTTTGCTACTATAAGAATAGGTTTTCTGAAAAGTAGGAAAGTAATTTGGATTAACACTAGTATGGGTGGGAATAAATGACGATGTAGTATCCTGACGAGGAGCCTAACACCCAAAAATCTACAGTCAAGTCATTAACCAAGAGTTCATTGTTTCAGTGAGATTTTGAATGAGTGAAAACACTAAACGAAAACCACATTTTTTTTTCGTTTCATGCTGTGGAAGCACAGTAAAAACCAGTCCTGCTCCATTCACTGAATAGTCCAGTTTCAGCTGCTGCATCTTGCAAACCTCTGACTCCCCAAGTGTAACACCCAAGGGGACCTAAAAGGAGAACTTAAGACAGGTTTCAGATGAATCAAGCTCAAGAATTCCACACCCACTCCTCTGCTCATCCACAGATATCTTGAACATTAAGTATCTAGTATAAAACATAACTCTCATTTTTGTGAACAGGCATGAATAAATTTGGTCATTCAACAATATCAGGCATAATAACCCCCAACTGGTTACTTAGGGACTATAATATCCTTCACAACCACCTTACTATCATATCTCAGCTAAGTTTTGCCACAAATACAAATGTTTATTGGTGGTCAGGCAGGTGTGCATGCTTATGTGTGCATATGTCCACACACAAGAACTTTTAACCTGGCTTTGTAAACTTGGTTAAGTCTTTAATTTAATGATTTGTTCTCTTTCTCCAGTGACTTAGACAAGCAGTAGGAGAAAAGGCTTTCTTCAAGGCTGATGATCTGCTGACATCTGATTAGCCAGTCTTCTGTCCTGTTAGGCTTTGGAGTCCCCTACTGAGTGTGTGTGCATGTGTGTGTATGCACATAGCCACGTGAAATTATAGATCTGGTATTCTGCTCTGAATGTTCACTCAAGGAGAGTACAGTTTGTAAAATTTGGTTGACTCTATCTCTTTAAAGAAAAAAACACTTCATCAATGAAAAATGATGTCTACCATCCCTTTTGCTGTTTAGCAAACCCTCTGCTGCAGATTGAGATAAAAGCTCTTCTGGTTGCCACCTCTGGATTTTTGGATCAGTGTAAAACTATCTGTCCCTAGGATATACAGTTATGTTATGCACATACATCTGCTTTTCATGTTGAAGTATTTTTAAGTAAATAAATGCACCAACAGGATAATACTCATTTTTCCACTTGCCCCTTTTGCGCATTAGAGGAAGACATACAGAAATAAATACCAGCAAGTGGTCATGGGAAGAAAGAACTCCTAATTAATAACAAAACAAAAGCTGGCCTAGACTTTGAAAAAGCTTTTCTGGAACCCTAAACCCAGTTCAGGAGTCAACATTGAAGACATCCATCAGCTGTGGAACATTTTTTCAAAAATTTAATAAAGAAACACCTACTTACTTCTATGCAAGGAACCCCTCAGCTTATGAATTGATCCAACAACACTTTGTACACGTTGCCTTCTATGTTAATTCAGATCCCCTGAGAAACAGACTTCAAGGTGGAATTAGACGTGAAAGAGAACAACTGAGAATAATGGGTGGAAAAGCAGGAGAATGTAGGGAGAGTCTTCAGACCATGGTGCAGAATTTGTACTTGAAAAAGGAAAGATACTAGGAAGAGGGATCAGAGGAGAGTTTCAAATTGCAGCATAGTTTGGAGAAAGTCGGTGTGGAAAATAAAAATCTCTCAAGCTATTGTCACCAAATTAGAAAGTCTCCTATCTCTCTAGTTTCTTGCCAAAGTCAGTCTTCCCTGGAAGTAGCCCCTGAAAGGTGTGGCCAGGGCACAAACTCAGCATGCAGAATCAGCTGATGTGGAATCAGCATGTGGAAGCTGGGGCCATTGAAAAATTATATCCTAGCAGCAGGAGGGCTGAGTGGGACATTTTCTAACAACACACTCTTCCTCAAATGTTTGGGAATTATATTTCTTTCCTGAAACTAAGCTCGTTTCTTAAGTCAAGTACTTTTTATAAGGAAATCAATAATATATCTTATATCTGATTCAATTTTGTAAGTTATTCATGCTATATATGTAAAAATAATGTCATGTATAATTGAGACATTAATTTGGGCTTAGAGATTCTCATTAGGTGAGGATTAAAAGGAGGGGAGGGTGGAGGACACGAGGAGGGAGGGAATTTGGTGGGACCTCACCTACTGTGCATAATGCAATGGCATATTTCAAAACTACTAGGAGTGTAGTATAAATGTCTTACTACAACAAATAAAAGGTTGATAATTGTAGGCATCATGTTTATAATGACTTGAGAGCTTTGGTACCAAACAGGATGTCACCTGTCCTGACCTTGTCTCTTGCTTGTGATGTGAATTGGCGCAGACTGATGGACACAATTTGTTCATGATGTCTCCATAGGTAAAAAGAGCAATTTTCCTTTTTACTGTAAATTTTGTAACTTTCTAAATGAGAATAAACTTCATGTTATCAAAAATGTAAATATTAAAAAAATGAGATACAAAAAGATGCAGCTTATGCTTTCTCTGTGTATATGTGTGTGTGAGTGAGTATACCACCCTGCTATTTAAACATATAAATAGGTAAAACTATTTTATTTATTTATTTATTTTTTGCAGTTTTTGGCCAGAGCTGGGACGAACCCACCACCTCCAGCCAATGGAGCCAGTGCCCTACTCCTTTGAGCCACAGGGGCCGCCCTGGGTAAAACTATTTTTGAAATCAATTTGGCAATACGTTTCAAGAACTCTAAAAAAAATAAAAAATAGCCATGGAACACACTTCTGCTGGGGTTTCATAGATTCTAACTAAGATTCATGCATAAGGATTTTTCAACTCAACACTACTTAAAATAGTGCAGAATTAAAATTTAAAATAATGGAGAATTAAAAGACATATAAATGAGCACCACTGTGTGACTATTTTAAAAAGTAATGATATAATCATAAAATGAAATATTTTAGAGCCATATGAGGTATATTTTTGAAGAAAAAAATGATACATAGTAATGCTATATGAGAAAAGAAATGTTAAAGCTGCATTCATTATTACCTCAAATTTGTTTAAAAAATGTGTAGACAAACACCAGTAAAAATTTCAAACACCCATTAGTAGTTCTTGCCTGTGGGTTGTGTTATTATGAACATATTTTACTTTCTTCTTTATATCTGTTTTTATTTCCTAAATTTCTTGCAGTAATAATGATTATTGCCTGAAAAATGATTTTCAATAAGCAGTTATTGGCATGCATGATGAATATGATCAAGAAACATATTTTTTTAAAACATGAAACAATTTGTTGACAAAAAGAGCTGAAATAATAAAGAGATAATTAGAGATTCCAGAAAGAGATAATAAATGTGAAGGTTTTGTTTTGTTTAACTTGTTTTTTGAAAGAAACAAGTTCTCACTTTCTTGCCCAGGCTGGAGTTCAGAGGTGTGGTCATAGCTCACTGCAGCCTCAGACTTCCTGGACTCAAATGATCCTCCTGCCTCAGCTTCCCAAGTAGCTGGGACTACAGGCACGAGCCACCATGCTGGGCTCTAAATTTGAATTTTATCTTAAAAAAATAACCCAAACTCTCAGAAATAACAAAATAAATATTATGGGCCATTCACGTACATGACTGTCACTTGGTTTTTGAAGCACAGTAACTAAAATCTTTTCTTTTCCTAGAGTTGGAACTGGAGAAAGTTTACGAAAAGTGCATCAAAGTCAAGCCTGTTAATTTCTTCATTTTTGAAAAATTCAGCCTCTCACTGCTGATCCTTCTATTGTGGATCAACTGCATCACTACCATGCTTAAGGGATATCATTCTATCTACAGAACATCAGTCCCTGGTTCCTTCAAACTCCATTTTTAATTTCTCAATGACCCATTCTGAATTAATCTATCAGTATCCAATCTCATATAGAATGATATTTCCTAATCTCTAATACTCTGGACATTCCTAGTGGAAGAAAAAAGTTTGGGGAGCGTTATATTCACATGAAACAATTTATTTTAAGAAATGCAATGTCTCAACTCAGTCTGCTGAAATATTTAATGTCCCTGCCATCAAATCATATCCCAGTGCCAGTTAAGTATGTTCTATAAATACAAAAAGATTCCTGTTTGGGCATGATAATTGGTAGAGAGGTAGGCATCCCGTGCTTCACTCTCTGTGTTTAGACTGTAACTCTTTGTTTAACCTATGTTTCACCTGTGACTTAAAGCTCCACTGTGATCGGGGTTGAAAATAATGGTCCGGTTCTGAAAATAAATGATAATAATTTTTCTGACCTTGGGTTTTTCTTAATGCTGTATTGTAAGGCACCACCATAAAACAATCACTGTCAGTGATTTCTCCACAGCACCAGGAGCCAGGAATAATCAGTGTGATCAAAATGTTGACCTAGTCTAACCTATTTCCTTTGTGTTTTCCAGATTGGGGACAAATATGTTTCTGGCCAAATGACAACCAAATACTATATATCTCCAAAGCAAAAAGCAAAAAGCATAGCTTAACCCTGGAGCCTCTAAGAATACAAAACTAAAGTAGCCCAGGATTTTCCTCTGTTAACTATAAGACTTTAATCAATAGTTACAGTTGACTTGTTCATATATGAAGATGAATCATCGCTCCTAGGCATGTGTTCAGAAATCCACGCACCCTCGTTTCAGTGGCATTCAACTGACCTAAAGAAAGCAAGAGAAAATAGAAAGGTAGCATTCTTCGTCAAGGCCTCTGCTTTGAGCTTTATATGTGCTGTATTTACATCTCCAAATAGCCTTAGAATTATTAACATTTCTTCTTTTAGCCTTGAGGAAAGAATGACTCAGATAGGTCACTTAACTTATGCAATTAGTTGCAAAGATGAGATATGAACTCCCATTTGTCTGGCTGCAAACCCACACCACTGTCAATGGTAGTGCTTATTTTTCTTGTTGCTAATGGCCTTGAATCAAAAGTACTTAACTACAACTCAGACTTTACCCTAAAACACAAACAATGTAACCTAATGGTATGTACTTTCATATTATTCTGAAATTAAAAAAAAAAACTAGAAAAAAATGAAGTTTCTACTTCTCAAGTCATTTGCACCCTAAGAGTGAGTTCTCTTTCCTTTGGATTAGAACATAACTTCAAAAATAAAAGATAGCACAGAATAATGAGTACAGGTTTCCAGGTCTTGCTCCTATCACTTAATGATTTCTTTTTTAAAAAATAATTTTATTGCATATATTTGAAGTTTGAAAAATAATGTTTTGGGATACATATAGATAACAAAATTGTTAAAATAGTGAAAAAATTAACGTATCTGTCATCTCACATTGTGTGTGTGTGTGTGTGAGAGGGAGAGACAAGAGGGTCTAAAATCTGCTTTAAGAAAAGTCTGCAGGGAGGCACTTGTGGCTCAAAAGAGTAGGGTGCCGGCTGCATATGCTGGAGGTGGTGGGTTCAAACCCAGCCCTGGCCAAATAAAAACTGCAAAAAAAAAAAAAAAAAAAGAGAGAGAGAGAGAGAGAAAAGTCTGCAATACAATTTAATATTGGTAACGATAGTCTTTATGTTGTATATATTAGATCTCTAGACTTGTTCATCTTAATATCTGAGACTTTTTTCATCATTTGACCTTCATCTCTCTATTTCTCCCTTCTGGTCACCACTGTTTCATTTCCTATCTGTTTGTTTGGACTTTTCTTTGTAATTTATTTTGATTCTATATATAAGTGAGATCATACAACATTTTTCTTTTTATGTCTGGATTATAGTGCTTAGCATAATGTCCTCCAGGTCTATCCCGGTGGTGTCAAATGGAAGGGTCTCCCTTTGAAAGGGAGTTATTCCTTTGTATGTATACACTATATTTCCTCTATTCATCTTATAAAAACACTTAAGTTCTGTATCTTGGTTATTGTGAATCCTGCTAGAATGAACATGTGAGGGCAAATATCTTTAAAAGATTTCATCTTTTCATGTGCATATACATAGAAGACGGATTGGTGGGCCACCAGGTAATTCCATTCATCGTTTCTTTAGTAACATCCATATTCTCTTCATAATAGCTGTCCCAGTCTACATTTCCGTCAACAGTGTACAGGGATTCCCTTCTCTTCACACTTCTGCCAACACCATTTTATCTTTTGTCTTTTTGACCACACCCATCTTAATGGGTGTGGGGTGATGTCGAATAGGAGTTTCAATTTGTCTTTTCCCCAGAGTAGTAATGTTGACCACCTTTTCCTCTATCTGTTGTCATTTTTAATCTCTTCATTAGAGAAATGTCTTTTCAGGTCCTTTACCCATTTTTTAATTGGGTTGTTTTTCTTCTATTGAGTTATAAATGTTCTTTATAGTTTGACGTTTCTTCATTTATTTATATTGCTTTTTCAGCCTGACCTTATGGTGTGATTTCCAAGCAATCATTGCCAAGGACAATGTCAATAAATTATCCCCAATGTTCTCATGTCGGAGTTTTATGGTTTCAGGTCTTATATTTAGGATTTTTACCTATTTTAGTGGACTTTTATTGTCTGACCCTGTTTCCTAGCATGCAATTCCTAAAATCTTTAGAATATGCAAAGTGTATGCTCATGATTTTTTTGTATGCTCATGATTGGCTAGTAACTGTCAGCCCTTAAGTAGCTTTCAGGATGGAAGCTGGATATTAGCAAGACTTAGACATAATTAGAGGGTTGATACTTTCAGTCTCACCCACAACCTCCTGGGAGGAGACAGGAACTGAAGATTAAGTTGATTACCAATGGCCAATAGTTTAATCTATCATGACTAGGTATTATTGCCTCCAAAAGATCTCAAAGGACAGGGTTTGGAGAGCTTCTCCATAGCTGAATGTGTGAGGTTCCTAGGGAGCAGCATAACTGGGGAGGGTATGGAATATCCACGCCCCTTCCCATCCCTCTCCCTGTGCATCCCTCCATCTGTATCCTTTGTAATATCCTTTATAATATGCTGGTAAATTTATTTATTATTTTAGTTAATATAAGAGTACATATAATTAGGTTGCACTGTTTGCTACAGTAAAGTCAGAGTTGTTGAGTCCCTCACCCAGGAAATGTGTAATATACCCCTGCATTATACCTGAGGTTCCTGAATCCCCTCTCCCTCTCCACTTCTTCCTTTCTGAATTTGTGTTTTGCTCTCATGTGTTCTCCCTGTAGTTTTTCATCTGCTTCAAATTGGCATTGAGTACATTGGACACTTGCTTTTCCATGCTTGAGATACTTTACTCAAGGGATTAATGTTCTTCATTCTCATCCAGGTTAATACAAAAGATGTAAATTATCCATCTGTTTGTGGATGAATCATATTCCATGGTAGCATACTCCACAGTTTATTAATCCATTCCTGGGCTGATGGGCACTTGGTTTGTTTCCACATCTTTGCAATTATGAATTGAGCTGCATTGCACATTTTGTCTTAAGATAAGATGTTTTTTTTTTCTTGGAGTAGATACCTAGTAGTGGGACTGCAACATCAAACAAAAAGGCTATTGTTAGCTTTTTGAGGATTCTCCATAGTTCTTTCCAGAAGGCAATATTAGTTTGCAATCCCATCAACAGTGTATAAGTGTTCCCTTCTCTCTGCACCCACCCACCATCTGCAGCCTTGAGACTTTATAATGTGAGCTATTCTCACGGGTGTTAGGTAATATCTCATGGTGGCTTAGATTTGCATTTTATTTCTCTGGTGATTGGTGATGAGGAGCATTTTTTTATGTATTTGTTGACTATTTATCTGTCGTCTTAGGAAAAGGTGAGTGTTTCTTTGAGTTCTGTGAGTCACATTAGAAAATTAACCCTAAGAAGGGGATCATGGGATCCCCAACTTATAGCCAGTTGGTCAGAAGTACAAGTAAAGCAACCTAGGGCTTGTGACTGGCATTAACAGTGGAGGGCAATCCCGCAGAATCTGATCCTATCTCCAGGTAAGGAGCATCAGAATGAAGTTGGAGTAGAGGACACTGAGCTGGATTGTGGGCAGTCCATTTCTTTCTGAATGATCTGTCCATTACTGAAAATGGAGTGTTAATGTACCTCTATTATTGAAATCTATTAATGTTTGCTTTTTACATTCAGAGGGCCACAGTTGAGTACATAGCTATCACTGCAGAATTGATTCTTACTCATTGGTAGGGAGAAATTGTAACACATTTGGTCACAGAAGTCTGTTGTTGAGTGATAGAATGGAAAAAAAAACACTGTTTTTGTTTGAGTGAATTTTATCCACTGACAAAGTATAAGAGAGGGATTCAATTTTATTCTTTTTCATATGGATATCAAGTTTTCCCAGCACCATTTATTGAAAAGGACTGTCTTTTTCCCTTTGGGTCCTGTTGGTGTCTTTATCTAAAGGTAGTTGGCCATTTATATTTCAATGTATTTCTGGGTCCTCTGTCCTGTTCTAATTGCCTGTTTCTTGCCACTGCAATGCTGGTTCAGTATGATAGCTTTGCAGTATATTTTGAAGTCAGGTAGTATGATTTCTCCAGTTTTGTTCTTTTTGCTCAAGATTGCTTTTGGCCATTTGGGACCTTTTGTATTCTGTATACATTTTAGACTTTTTTTTTATTTTTTCCTATTTCTGTGAAGAATGTCAGCATATTTTCATAGGAGTTACATTGAATTTGTAAATTAATTTTGGGTAGCACTGTCATTTTAACAACATAATTTCTTCCAATTCATGAGCATGAAATATCATTCCATTTTTCTTTCAGCTTTTTTTTTGTTGTTGTTGTCTCCTTTAATATTTTTCATAAGAGTTGTATAGTTTTCCTTGTGTATGGTTTTCTCTACTTCGATTAGATTGATTTCTGGTATATATACATTTTATAGCTATTGTAAATGAGATTGTTTTCTTGATTTCTTTTCCAGATTGTTCATTGTTGGCATTTATAAATGCTACTAGTTTTATTATATTGATTTGGTATCCTGCAACTTTACTGACTTGTTTATCAGTTCCAACCATTCTCTATTTGATTTATTTGTGTCCTTATTTTTATCATATCCTTCATTCTGCTAACTCTAGGTTTAGTTTATACTTCTTTTTCCAGTTCCTTGAGGTGTAATATTTGGGTATTTATTTGGGATCTGTCTTTTTTTTTAACATAGGTATGTATTACTATAAAATCTCTCTTAGAACGATCCCATATATTTGATATATTGTGTGTCTATTGTCATTTGCTCATGATATTTCTTTCTTTTTTTTTTTAGTTTCAGTTTTTGACTGGGGCCGGGTTTGAACCTGCCACCTCCGGTATATGGGGCCGGTGCCCTACCCCTTTGAGCCACAGGTGCTGCCCACTCATGATATTTCTTAATTTCACCTTTTGTTTTTCTTTGACCATAGGTTGTTCAGGTACATATTTTTTAATTTTCACATTTTTTTGTAAATTCTTCCTGTTGTGGATTTCTAGTTTCATGCTGTTGAGGTTGGAAACAATATCAAGTATAATTTTCATATGCTTGAATCTATTTTGTAGCCTCACATAGGATTTATGCTGGACATTGTTCCATGTGTACTAGAGAAGAGATATATTCTGTTGCTGTTGGAGGAACACTTCCGTATATATCTATTCAGTATATTTGTTCTAAATTAGAGTTAAAGTCTAGTATTATCTAAATAATTTTCTGTCTGCTTGATCTATTACACTGTTGAAAGTAGGGTATTGAAATTCCCTAAATAATATTATTATATTTAAACCTATCTATCTCATCGGATCCTTTAATATTTGTTTCATATATTTAGATGTTGGGTATATAGATATGTATAATTGCTATACATCCCCTAGATGAATTGAACCCTTTATAATTAAATAATTATCTTTGTCTCTCATAACAACTTTTGCCTTGAAGTTTATTTTATCTGAAATAAATATAGTCACTCTTGCTCTATTTTGGTTACTATTTGAATGCAATACCCTCTTTCATCCCTTCATTTTTAGCCTCTGTGTGTTCTTAATCATGCAGGCAGTATATAATTAGATCTTGTTTTTTTTCCTATCAATTTGGCCACTCTGGGTTTCTTGATTGATGAGTTTAATTCGTTTACATTTAATATTATTATTGACAGGTAAAGATTTATGCTTTCTGTTTTGTTAATTGTTTCTAGTTGTTTTGTGGCTCCTCTGTTCCTCTTTTGGGGTCTACCTTTGTGATTTAATGTTTTGTAATGGTAAGTTTTGTTTCCTACCTATTTCTCATTTGTGCATATTTGATAGTTGTTTTGTTTGCTTGGTGTTACTATATGACTTACATAAAATCTCTTATAGTTAGAATATGTTAAGTTTATAACTTAGCTTCATTTGTATACAAATACACTAGAGTTTTATCCTTCACACAAAATTTATATTTTTATTGTCACAGTTTACATCTTTTTATTGTGTAAAAAAAACTCCTTAAAAACTTATTGTAGCTAATTTTTTTTTAACATTTTAACATTTGACTTTAATACTTGGAGACTGGAAAGATTTATGTACCACCATTAAAATAATTGAGTATTCTAAATTTGCCTATGAACTTACCTATACAAAAAGAGTTTTATACTTCCATAGCTTTCATGATAATAATTATCATCTTTTTATTTCCAGATGAATAACTTCCTTAAGCATTTATTGTAAAGCAGGTCTAGTTGTGATGAATTCCCTCAGCTATGCTTGCCTGGGAAGGATGTTATTGCTCTTTTATTTTTGAAGGACAGCTTTGCTGGGTCTAGTATTCCTGTGCGATAGATTCTTTTTTCCTTTAGCACTTTGAAAATACTTAGTATCATCTCATTTTCTCCTGGCCTGTAAGGTTTCTGTCAAGAAATCCAGTGATAATCTAATGGGGATTCCTTTGCAGTCATTTAATGCTTTTTTCTTGCTGCTTTTAAAATTTTTTCTTTGTCTTGGGCTTTTGACATTTTGATTATAATATTTCTAACTGAGGATATCTTTGGGGTGAATTGGTTTGGAAACCTTTGAGCTCTGTGACTCTTGATATTGATATCTCTCCCAAGAGCTGGAAAATTCCCAGAAACCGATGCATTAAATAAACTTCATGTGCCTTCTCCATCTCTCTACTCTCAGAAAAACCCATAATATGAATAACTTATTTGATAATGGTGTCCCTTAGGTCTTATGGACTTTCTTTACTCTTTTTCATTTTTTATCCCTCTAATTGGATTATTTCAAACATCCTTCATTCACATTCATAAATTCTCTTTTCTGCTTGATCTAGCCTAATGTTGATGCTCTCAATTGCATATTTTTATTTTATTTATTGAACTCTTTAACCCCAATATTTCTTTTTGATTCTTTTTTTATGATACCTATATTTTTGTTAAATATTTTTTAATCATAAATTTTGCTTATTTATTTTATGGTTTTTTTTTTTTTTTTTTTTTTTTGAGACAGAGCCTCAAGCTGTCCCCCTGGGTAGAGTGCTGTGGCATTACAGCTCACAGCAACCTCCAACTCCTGGGCTCAAGCGAGTCTCCTGCCTCTGCCTCCCAAGTAGCTGGGAC
>CAUYTI010098595.1:0-36746 GCA_963575145.1 Galago senegalensis | reverse complement strand
TCACAGCTCATAGCAACCTCCAACTCCTGGGCTCAAGCAAGTCTCCTGCCTCAGCCTCCCAAGTAGCTGGGACCACAGGCACCCGCCACAACGCCCAGCCATTTTTTGGTTGCAGCCATCATTGTTGTTTGGCGGGCCCGGGCTGGGGATTCGAACCCATCACCTTAGGTGTATGTGGCTGGCGCCTTAGCGGCTTGAGCCACAGGCGCCGAGCCGAGTTTTTTTTTAAGGTAATAAAATGTTCTAAAATTGATTGTGGAGATGGATATACAACTCTATCAATCTACTAAAAGACACTGAATTATACACTTTCAGTGGGTGAATTGTATGAGTATGGGGCATGAAATGCATGGAACATGAACATTCAATAAAGCTGTTACAAGGAAGAGGGAGAGACAGTGTCTGTAAACGTTGCAGTTTAAGAATTTACTGAATCTAATCTAACTCATTCTAATCTGACTCATTCTACTCTAAGTTTGAAACAATTTCTTCCTTTTGTTAAGTATATAACTTCTAAATGCTCTCAGGCATATTCAAGCCAAGAAAAAACGAAAAAGGTACTTGAGTTCATGAGCTTTCTGAAGAACAAGCAGGGACTTGAGCAGCAAGCTACTGTACATTTAACTCAGTTTATTTGTTTATCTTGCAACAAGTTTAAGAAAGAGATTTTTTGCAAGAATAAATGTGAATTTCATAAGCAAACCTCATAAAGAAATTAACACAGTGATGTAAATAACAATAAAATAAAATAAATCTATAAAGTTTCAAAGACAAGGAAAAGAAATGAAGATCAGGAGAAACATACCAGATTTAAACCCGAGCCCTACAATTCCCTGGCTGGATGACATTAGGCAGAACACTAACTATTCTAAGATTTGCTTTTCTCCTTTACAAAATGCAAGATTGTCCTGAATAATAGAAATAATGTACAAAAATTCTTGACACACAGAAGGAACTGAATGATTGGTAGTTATTATTACCATAAAGGACACACAGAAGGTGCCAAGAAACTGCATACATGTTTTAAGAAAGGAAAAGACTGTATTAAAATTGCAATACTGAATGTTGCAGCCACTATGGCCCTGGTCTCCATTGCCGCAGGAAGAAAGCAGGCGTGACAAGGATTAGAAGTGCAAGCTTGCAGGAGGCGGGCTAACCTTGATTGCAGAGTAGCCCTGAGCAACCTCCGCAGTAGCCTTTAGTTGAGACAGTACAAGACAGGTGAGGGGAATATTAGACAATGATTGACTGGATGCCTCAGGATCGCCATGGGCTCAGGCTCTTTCTCTCCAACAAACACCTCCGCATAAATTGCCCGAGGGTCCACCCCCTAGCTGCAAAGCATCTTGCTCAGAGGTTGTCTGGCTCTTGGCGTCCTCTACAACTGAAGTCATGTTTGACTTCTGCAATTACAAGAGGTACTCAAACATGACTTCTGTTCATCTTTGGTTATCAGTATATATTGAGTATTACAATTTTAATACAACTCTTTTCTTTTCTTTTTCTTGAGACAGAGCCTCAAGCTGTCCCCCTGGGTAGGACATCAAGCTGTCCCCCTGGGTAGAGTGCTCTGGCATCACAGCTCACAGCAACCTCCAACTCCTGGGCTCAAGTGAGTCTCCTGCCTCAGCCTCCCAAGTAGCTGGGACCACAGGCGCCCACCACAACGCCCAGCTATATATATTTTTTTTTTTTGGTTGCAGCTATCATTGTTGTTTGGTGGGCCCAGACTGGATTCAAACCTACCACCTTAGGTGTATGTGGCTGGCTAGCCACTTGAGCCATAGGCACCGAACCAATACAACTTTTTTCTTAAAAGTACATACATTATTTTGGTACCCCCTGTATATTAATGCTTTAGTACTGATCCAACATTTTATGCACATTATCCCATTAACAATGCTAGGGTTATGTTGCAATAATAGACGACATCGAATCTCAGCTGCTTCAAAAACTCAAAGATTTATTTCTAGCTCAATTTACATACCCATCACAAGCTGGCTTGGGACTCCACTCTGTGCCATCTTTAATCTAGGACTCAGGTTTAAAGAGCTGGCAATATCTAGAACATTCCCAGTCATATGGAAAAGGGAAAAAAAGAGTAGAAAGTCACACTTAGACTTTTAAAACATATGCCTGGAAATAACACATGTTACTTCCATTTCATTTCATTGGCTAAAACAAGTTACAGGTCATACCTGTCTTCAGAGAAGCAGGGAATTACATTTCTAATACATACACAGAAGATGGGAAAACAGAATATTTGTCAATAGCCTTAATAATTACCACATAACCTTGTGAAGGAAATATTTGTTTCTTTGATTTTAAAATAAGAAATCTGAGGCACAGGGAGAAGAAATTCCCTTGTCTATAGCTATACAGCTCAGAAGTGGAAGAATAGGGGATTTGGACCCAAGTCCTATGTTATCCTGTGTTGCTTCCAGTCAAACCCTGAAAACTAAAAATAGTCTACCTACAAGGGTGTGCGAATATGTCTCCCACCCACATTTATAGAGAAATGTGCATATTTCCTTTGGGAACAAATTGGTACTGCCTTCTCAGAAACCAACTTGGAACAAAAACATTAAGAATCATGAAATGTTCACACACCCTTTGACCTACCAATCCTCGTTCTGGGAATTCATCCTCAGAGAATCATCCCCAAAAGATTCTTTAAAAACATACTCGTGAAAAAAAATCTATTATGACATTGTTTATACCAGCAAAGAACTGGAAAGAATCTACAATTTCAACAAAAGGAAGAGTTAAATATTTTATTGATTATACCACTGAATGTGATATTAATAAAGACCCTGTAGTAACGTGCCAAAAAACTCTTGATATAATGTTAAGTAAAATGCAAAATAAAATTGCTTTACTGCATTGCAACTGTGTGATACATTTGTCTGGCAAGGACTCTTAACAACTTCTGTATTTGTTCTCCCCCCTCCTTTCTCCTTTTAGTAATAACCCCCCATCTCTTGTTTCAGCAGATCACCGCAACGTGAGCTACGGACTACATTTCCCAGGCTTTCTTGTATCTGGGTGTTCCCATATTAATAACTTTCTTGGCAACAGAATATGAGTAGAAGGAATGTGGGTGACTTCTGAGTTTGCCCAGAGAAATGATGAGGCACCTGTTCCATGCTTTATTTACCCTGCTCCTCCTGGAAAGGAAACAGCAATACCTGAAGATGCCTTAAGTCCAAGGATAAAAGCCACGAGTGAACGGAAATACAATTCTCTTCTTTTTTCTAAAACTTCCTTAATCCAGTTTTTAGTATTTAAAGAGGCTGAGAAAGTATATTAGTTACAATTTGAATGCAATTAATCATCAAAATGTATCTTAAATATTGCTTTTCTCTGAGAAAAATAGATGCTATTTGTGGAGATGATTGAAGAAACTTGAAAAAACCAGATAATAGGGAAGGAGATGGAAAGGGCATTTTTGCCCCAATTTGTATAATTTCATCATTTTGAACACCCAGAAATAATTAGGGAGCACAACTGAGAGGGCTATAGGCAAAGTATGCTACAGTGGTGGGTAGGGGCAGAGAGACCAAACCCCTGCAGCCTGGGGGACCAGAGGCTGAGAGCCTGGGGAGGAGGGCAGGGAGCTGATCTCATCAGTACAGTCTCTAATAAAGGAAGAAAGGAATGAAAAGAGATAAACCAATGATTGTTTGATTTTACCAATGCAGACTCCTTTCCTTTTCATAATGCTACTATGAAACATAACATCGATTAGTGCAAGTAAAGGCATCAGCAATTTTAAGTAACTACAAATCCCAAACCAGGAAATACTGCAGAACTAGAAATTCTTAACAGAGAATTAGATTGTCGCGGCTACCGATGACTCTAATGAAAAAGGTTTTAATTCAAGAGAGATATATTAACAGCTAACGCTATTTTAAGTAGTTTACATGTACTGTATTAACTCATTTATTCCTCTAAAATCCTATTAATCCCATTAGATGAGTACGGTTCTTTTATCTCCATCTTACAAAAAAGAAAAGCAAGCCACAGAGCATTAAAGTAACGTCCCCAAGGGCCCACAGCTGCAAATGGAAGCCAGGCAGTTGGCTTCAGAATCTGAGTTTTCACCCTTCATGTATTCTGCCTTCACTTTTAAATTTATTCTTTCTTTTCTGAAATAGAGTCTCAATCTGTTGCCCAGTCTAGAGTGTCCTGGCATCAGCGTAGCTCACAGCAACCTCAACTCCTGGGTTCAAGCGATCTTCCTGCCTCACCGTCCTGGGTGCCTTCCATGTGCTCAGCTAATTTTTCTTTTATTTTTACTCTTCCTCAGGCTGTTCCCCAGCTTGTGAGCTCAGGCCCTTCTAGCTCAGTGCCCCATGTGGCATAGTTCAAAGTGGTTGCTTCAAAGGTCATAGCTTCCTTGCCCCTTTTGTCCAATTCTGTACCCTTCGCAGAGGTTGATCTCAAAGGCATACTCTAATAAACATTTTGAACTCTCAAGTCCACCTCAAAGTCTGCTTCTTATGGAATCTAACCCAAGAAGATGTTGGTTATGACCCATTAAACTGATTTTATAACCCACTAATCACAGCTGAGGTCATGACCCACAGGTTGGAACACCCTGGCCTAGGGGACCGACGCCTGATTAACGGTACTTACAGACTGTCCAACCATTCCTAGTGCAGACTTCTAATTCATTTCACATTTTCTGTCCCAAGGTCTTCTTCTACCAGTCTTGGTTTCTCTGATGCCCAGGCCTTTCCTGCTGGGTGTCTCCTGAGAATCAGACTCTCCTCTCCTCCTGGGGCTGAGGAAGGCAGCCTTGCTGCTGCTTTTCTGTGCTTGGGGCAAAAGAGTGGTTTACGATTCCAAATACAAGCTTTCAATTTATCTCAAACTTTGTATACCGTATCCCGCTCTCGCTCTCTGCCCAAAGCGGTGACTCCAAGTCTTGAGCTTCCTTTGGGTTCCTTGAGGTGAAATAACTTATTTATCTTCAGTCCACCCCACTGCACACTTTACACTGTGTCATCCTCTCCCATTAGGGCATTAACCTTCCTCCCTTCTCTCCCCGACAAATACTTATGAAGTGTCCCATCTGTTTCCCCTCTCCTGTTCTCGACTGAGAAGAAAGATACACCTGTGTTCATTCTGCCTCCTTTAGCGAGAAGCCAATAGAAACTTAGCGGCAGTCATATCACCACTGTGACTATGGGGTAGGCCAGGAGGTCCTGGTTTCTTGCTTTTGCGCGCAACTTGCACTGTCTTATGGGAAGACTTTATGTGAGGAGCTTTGTTTTACGTGAGGATGTTAAAATGATAGAGATCTTCCCTAAAAGTCCTTATGAACCATTTAAGAATGTTAAGACTGCATATGATACAAGAGAGGAAGTGATAAAACACATAGGAGAGCAGGTGAAACTTTGTGGGAACTTAAAGGAAAGAGTACTTACATTCAAAATAAAGAGCAGAAGACTGGCACATATAAAATGAAAGGAAATAGGCCCCAAAGATTAGTGCTGACAAGAAGCGATTTTCCAGTCATGGTGAGTGCTGCTACCCATCAGGCACGGTGCTGTACCTGGGAAAGACAAAACAGAGGGAGAAACAGTCCCTACCTTCCATCAAGGAGTTCACAGCAATCATGATATTGAGAAAGTGAAACAACAAGGCCACGATACACGTGAACACAAAATCATGTGCATACTTCGTAAAGTCCACCATCACAGTCTTATTTCCTCTTAGAGACTGGATTTCTAATATTGCAGAATATGATCCTGTTCACATCATGTGGCATAGGATTTGAGTTTCTTGAAAGGCTAAAAATAGTTGGCGTGAATAGAAAGAAAATCCAGCAACATCTTTCTAATTCTCTGTATTTCAAATACTGAGAGCATTCAGGAACTACTTTAATTGTGGGATTAGAGTAGTTGTTAGGCATAGCAACATCAGGGTGATTGGGGAAGCCTTTCTAAGCAGCCTTAAAAATAAACATAATATGGTAGCTGGCCTCTTCTGGGGGCGCCCCACGGAGTGGGCAGGTCTTGCCACGCTGTGATGAGTGGGCTGGCCTGTGTTTCTGGTGTTGGGTCTGGAATTGCTCCTGCATAATTTGCAGCCAATTAATCTGCTCAGGCAGCCTGCTGACCCCAGCTACAGGTCAGACACCATTATTACAGATAACCCTCCCAGTGAGGCATTATCTCATTGGTGCACCTATTTGTTCAAAATGTGAGTAAAATACTGCAATTTGGACAAAAGACTGGGCATCTGTTTTCACTAAAAAAACTCCCAACGCTCAAAGTGTATATATATCTATATATATATAGATATACACACACACATCTATCTTGGTAGAATTTTCAAAATTAGAAAATCCAAGTCTTGTATATGAGGAAGTTTTGAAAAAATAAACTAGGAATAAAACAACTGTTTATCAACTACTTGTTTGTGGATGCAGCTTGTTAATTAAGGAGAAAAACAAAATGGTCATTAGAAAAAATTATTCTTCCCCCCCATTAGTTCTTGTGCGTAGACTGATGAGCAAGTGGGAGTGTGAACGAATCTACCTGTACGAAGCAGAGGAGGTGAGTGGGTGGGTTTGTCCAAAGGAGAACAAAGGAGAGGGTGGCCGAGTGGGTGCTGGGTCACCCATCCTGTGTGGGTGTGGGCCGGGCCGCTGAGTCAGCGGGGAGCAGGAGGGCAGGTGTGTGTGGGGGGTGAGTGGGTGGGACAAGAAAACAGTACAAAGTCACCCTGCATATGTGAATGTCTCAAGGAAATATCCCACAAGCTGTACAAAAGAGCATTAGAAAACAATTAATTAGCAATTCTAATCAAAAGAAAAAAACAAAGCTTTGCTGTGAATGCTATCTTAAAATCATTTTGAATTTGTAAAATTATGCTTTTCAGAATTATGTGTGTGTGTGTTATACCCTGATTATTGGAGGTGAACCTGGCAATGTCATTGACAAAGAATGTTTCAGCTGAACAGAGTTTTACCGCAATCTCAGAGTTGCCTCCATAAACAAGAGTGGCCCAAGAGCTGGGGAATGGCTTGAAGACATAGAGCATGTGGCAAGCTAAAATTTTCCATCTAAAATAAACCTTAAAGCCCTATAAAGGAGCAGCACCTGTGGCTCCATATGCCAAAAGTGGTGGGTTCAAACCCAGCCCCAAGCACAAACTGAAAAAAAAAAAAAACGTACAAAGAACTGGTGTATGCCTATAATTTCAGATATTCTGGAGGCTGAGGTGATAGGAGTTCAAGACCCGCCTGAGCAGTACAGTGAGAATCCATCTTAAAAAAAAAACAAAAACAAAACCTAGGGGACAGTGCCTGTGGCTCAGTGGGTAGGGTGCCAGCCCCATATACTGAAGGTGGTAGGTTCGAACCCAGCCCTGGCCAAACTGCAACAGAAAAATAGCCAGGCATTGTGGCAAGCGCCTATAGTCCCAGCTACTCGGGAGGCTGAGGAAAGAAAATCACCTAAGACCAAGAGCTGGAGGTTGCTGTGAGCTGTGACGTAACAGCACTCTACTGAGGGTGATAAAATGAAACTCTGTCTTAAAAAAAAAAAGAAAAAAACTAGGAAGAAAGGGGTCTTTATCTCTTTGCCAAAGGTATTTATAATGTTTGTCCTGTAACTATAAATGGGATTTTAAAAACTCTGCATTAAAGTCCAAATTCGTAGTACAGACTCATACAACATTAGAACAAAAAGGAATCAGAGGTTCATCTCGATGAACTCCCTCACTGTGGGGAATGAATTCACAGCTTAAAAGGATTTGGCCAAGGAGCACAAGAGGAGTCTAAAATCCATCAGTCAAGAAGTAAATGTGGCGGGGATGCAAGGGCACTGGCCCCAACCATGGCAGCTTCCTGGGATAAACGTGAGGTGGGAGACTTGGAGGCAGAAGTTGGGCGTAAACAACTCAGTGGAGAGGGGAGGCACCCACGGGCTGGCACAGCTGTGTGCAGAAGAGAAAGAGCCCTGCTCTGCTGCTCCTGCAGGTACCTGTGGACAGGTGCCAGTGGGACGGGGGACACCTCGCCCACTGTGAGCTTCCTGGCGAGGAAGTGGCCTTATCAGACCACAGCTCAGCTAAGGTGGTCACATCCCATTTCCACTGGTCTCAGTCTGCACTTTCCCTTGGAGCTAATTCAGATCTGCTAAGCTTGGTTCTCGCCAAACTACTCAAAGAGGGAAAGGACTGTATGGATTTTCTCCTTTCAGTCAGCCAAGTAATCCTAAATCAAAGATTTCATGTCTTTCCTTGTCTTACTAAAGTACTTTAATTGCCCTTTTAAAATTAGCTTTTGATGCAAATGCTTTCAATGTATTGAGAACATTTAGTCAAGGGCAAGATGAAGCAAGTGGGCAACAGTAAATATGCAATAAAATAAACAGAAACTAAGATCCTCGTATGTAAAAGAAGAAAAAAATGTTGGTAGCTTCTGAGACTCTTCCAGGGGCCACTAAAATAGAAAAATCTATCTGCCTATGATGTTACCTCTGAAAGGGAATATATTTGGAGACAGGGCTTTTATAGAGTTAGTTAAGGCAAATGCGGTCATTAGGGTGGGCTGTAATCCAAACTGGTCTCCTTATGAGAAGAAAAGCTTAGGACACAGACTCACATAGAAGACAGAGCAAAAAGACAGACCAAGAAGAGAGGTCTGAAAAGAGCAAATCTGCTTACACCTTATCCTGGACAGCTATCCTCCAGAACTGTGAGGGAATTAACTTCTGCAGTTAGAGCACCAGCAAACTAATACACGTCATCTTCCTTAATTACTCACTTTGCCCCCAGGTGTTCTCTACCTGATAGCAGTTAAGGTCCAAGACAGGTGTCTCTCTTCCACTTCTAGAATCTTCTCAAGCAGGATGATTGGAGAAGAAGGTCTTGTTTGAAATAAATTTGTCCTAAGAGAGGAGGGGACAGGCCACAAGACGGGATTAGGGAAAGGAGAGGGCAGGCTCTCGGGTGGAAAGGTGGTGATGGGGGCCTGAGAACCTCCTTCCTCCTTGCTGCCCAGTCTCTCCCACACCTCTGCTCTATTTGAAATATTAATGCAGTATATACATTATCTGGGTGCTTCTCAAAACATAAATCATTTTGATTTTTTAGAAATACGGTATTGATGATATTGTACCAACAAATACAGTATTTTCAGTACTTATAAATAGCCTGGGATACAAAAGCTGATACTTGTATTCCTAATTCTACCCAGAACCCAACCCATTAAATTTACAGTTCACAGCTGAGCATGGTAGTTCACATCTGTAATCCCAGAGATTTGGGAAGCGGAGGCAGGGGTATCACTTGAGGCCTGGAGTTTGATACCAGCGTAGACAACATAGCGAGACTCCTATCTCTAAAAGAAAATTAGCCGGGCATGATGGCACATTCCTGTAGTTCCAGCCACTTGAAGGCTGAGGTGGGACAATTCCTTGAGCCCAGGAGTTTGATGTTACAGTGAGCTTCCAGTGAGACCCTGTCTCTTAAAAATTTTTTATCTTTTTAACTTACAGTTTACAGGATTAAGTCAAAGTGGCAAAACTTCCTACATACCTTGGATATCAGTTATGTGTATGAACCAAATGCATAATAAGTCTATGGTACTATTAAACAACAATTTAATATTCTTTTTTTTTCAGAAATTAATAGATACAAACTTCTTGCCTAGAGTAGGATCTCAATTAATATTTTATTGAAATAAAGAGAAGAAGATTTCACCTAAAGTCAAATGGCACATTTGTCCATAAGTTCAAAGATTCAATCCAGATATTCAGTTTGTTTTGAAAAGAAGGCCACTCATAATGATAGGGCAAAAATCATATTTTCTTTAATTTTGGATTATGTATACTGTTAGAGTATAATTTTCAAAAATATAAATGACTAATAGGCGAACAGGAATGAATATGTATAAAAATTTTAACAACACATTGAAAATAAAAGAATAATAGATGTTACAGCCAGTTCAACGAGCATTTGCAAAGCTAGTTATATAGGCAGTTTAATAAAGTGTGATCCTGTGGTGGCCACTCGCCCGCAGACAGTGGCATTCACTATTTGCCTCTGCCTACTGCTTCCAACCCTCCGAGGCATTTCTGTCCAGCGGCAGGAATTGCTTGACTCCCACCTGCAGGCTTATAGCTTAAATCAATACTCCTTTGCAGTATGGGGAAATGGGAGCCATTTTTATTTAAACACTCTAAAACTTGGCAATAAAGTCACTTGAGTTCTCATTTTTCCCTGAACTTGCTTATCAGTACTTACAAGTGGCCCTCTGCCTTATGTCCTGAGTCTGGGCTGTACAGTGTACACTAGAGCTGGTACCAGCCTTAATCCCTATACCTCAATCGCAGGCATGGAGAGAGACCTCCCTCTAACGGCTACCTCCTTAGAGCCGAGTTCCTGCCTCACTCACACCATCCTCCTTTTCAGAAACTGCCAACCTCCCTTTGACTCCCAGAGCAAAGGCTGCAGTTCTTCAATGGCTGACAGATTTCCTGGCTGCCAGCTGCCTTCCTGGAGCAGCCACACCTCACCTACCTCTGATCACTCTGCCAGGGTTCAGGGTATTCCTCTCCACCCACGTCCCAGGACGTAACTGTGATTTTTTATAATCCTTCCTTCCACAACTGCTTGCCTAAATCGCCACCTCATTTTCTTGCTAACTCTCAGGATATAATATTGATAAATCTCCTCTTTCTAGACTTTCCTCCTGCATGCGACACCACTGACTACTCTCTCCTTGAAAAGTCCTTTTCCTTTCACTTAAATGATACTACTCTCCTGGTTTGCTTTTCAGTTTCTGTTGTAGGTTTCTTTTTCTCCCTGCACTTAAATGAAGGTGGTCTTCAGTTCTCCCCTTGGCCCCCTTGGCCCTTGACTCTCTACACCTACCCTGGCAATCTCACTCCCATTCCCTTGCCTATAATTTGGACTCACGTGTTCAAGCATCCCAGATCTTTCTCTCCTGCTCACATCTTCTTTGTGGACTCCAGCTCTCCTATCCAGATGTCTATTAGGTGTCTTGTAGAAACAAGTGCAAAATCACTTCCAAATGGAATCCAATTGTCTTTCTTTCTAAACCTGTATTTTCTGGGCGGTGCCTGTGGCTCAGTAAGTAGGGTGTCAGCCCCATATACCAACAGTGGTGGGTTCAAACCCAGCCCCAGCCAAACTGCAACAAAAAAATAGCCAGGCGTTGTGGCAGGCACCTGTAGTCCCAGCTACTTGGGAGGTTGAGGCAAGAGAATCACCTAAGCCCAAGAGCTGGAGGTTGCTGTGAGCTGTGATGCCACAGCCCTCTACTGAGGGTGACAAAGTAAGACTCTGTCTCTATAAAAAATAAATAAATAAAAATAAAATAAACTTGTATTTTCTTCTTTCCTAGCCTCAGTGAATAGAATGGCCATCCACTCACTCCAGAAACCCATAATTTTCTTCCTGGACAACTGGTAATCAGTTTTGGTGGATTTTAGCTCCACCCTACTGCCACTGCCTTGCTTTACATTCTAATTATTCTGGCCCATGTGCCCTTTGAATTATCTTGCAGTCTCCCTTCAACCATTCTTCATTCATACTGCCACCAAAGTCATAAAAAAATTGGGAGGTGCAACACATTAAGGGTTGTGTGAACAATTTAGTGAATTGGGGTTAACTTTTCTAGATGAAATAGATTAGAGTGGAAAATATAAAAGTAAATAAAGTTTCATTATATTTTCACTTTATATATAGGTATACATTCATATATATGCATATGTAATGTGTGTGTAAATTGCCATTTATAATGTATCTCTTAATAATAGATGATGTTCAAGGAAGTTCAAAAGTCCTTCACCTAAAACACACAACTGATCGGTTTACTTTCTTTTCTATTGGCTTCTCAGTTTCTACAGAATAAAGTAAGACCTGTGATGGGGCTGCCGCCTGCTTCTCTCCGCTTCCCGTCATGCTGGGTCACATAGGCCAGAAAGTACAAAAAGTCCCTAACTAAACATTCTACCTCTCCTTGTAAGAACAGTTTTACCTGCTGAAAAGTAGTGTGCAATATTCTGTTTGTATTCACGTAGCACAGATATGTTAAAAAATACATTTCAAAATCTGCCTAAATTTTAAGATGAAATACTACAATATAGTAAGAGGGTCCCTAGAGATAATAGGACAAGGTCCTCCTCTCTGCTATCCAGAGCACTCAGCAACAAGCATTTGAGAAACACTTTCACCATCCCCAGAAATGCTCTGACATCTCTCCCACCTGCCATGAACAGAAGCTACTTGTGTCCAGTGACACACTGGCATAGTGATGCCAGCTGGAGCTAGGTACTCAGGCCCATAGGTCACACAAACTCACTGCTGAAGCGGGCCTCACCTAGCAAGAAAAAACAAACCACGAGATCTAGAGTCAGAAAACCCAAGTTCAAATGCCACTTTTGTCACAGGCATTCAGGTGCTAGACAAGGCTGAGAGTGATCCACCTACACCACCCATCACCCTACAGACCCTGAGGGAATTTGTGACTGATGGAGCTGGCCAGGCGAGCTCTTGGTGGAAGAGTAAGCACTTAACAAAGATACAGAGAGAGGCAGTAAGAGTCCTAACTACTACAATCTTATGTCATTCAAGTCCTTGAAGCTCAATTTCTTCTTCTGAAAAAGGGACTCATAATAAAAACTTCTCCTTAAGAGGCTTATTTTGAGGATTAAATGAGTAATAGATAACACTGTGTAAATAAACTCCACTTATACAATAATAAAGATCTTTATTTTATGTTAATAATATTCAGTTTATGAGCTGCTTTTTTTTCTTTTTCTTTTTCTTTTTCTTGAGACAGAGTCTCAAGCTGTCATCCTGGATAGAATGCTGTAGCATCACAAATCACAGCAACCTCCAACTCTTGGGCTTAAGCGATTCTCTTGCCTCAGCCTCCCAAGTAGCTGGGATTAAAGGCACCCGCTACAACGCTGGGCTATTTTTTGGTTGAAGTTGTCATTGTTATTTGGCAGACCTGGATTCGAACCCACCAGCTCCAGCGTATGTGGCTGGCACCCTAGCTGCTTGACCTACAGGTGCCGAGCCATTATAAGCTGCATTGTAAAAACGTTTTATGTAAACTTGGTTTCCATTAATACCTGGAATATCTTTTTTCTTAATTTCTGGGTCTAGGACACAGAAAATTTTCTTCTTTAATTGTACCAGAAGCAGACTGAAAAAAAATACAATGCTATACAGGTCTTAGGGGATTTTATAAACTCTGCTAAAGTTATAATACATTTATTGAAGCTTAGGAGGTTAACAGCAATTTACCATTTCCAATTCTTTTGAAAATGGGGATTCTACTTAGAGAAGAGAATATTTTAAACCTACTCAGTGGGTTCTGGGAAAGGTGACAGTGGCAGCAACATATTTTTAAATGTGAGTCTTAGCATAAAAATGCATACAGTAACTACTTAAAATCAAATACCCATAGACATTTATAGTGATGCTAGGTTAAAAGGCATCCACGCAAACTTCAAAGTACATGCAATGAGAACAAACCACAAACAGCCAGAGAGCTGAATTGTATCAACATCTGAGCAGGAGGAAGCACAGAGAAGCAATGAAGCTTGACAGAATTTGACAGACTTGAGAAAAGGAGAAGCCCAAATTAGTAATGAGTACTTACTGGGAGGCAAGGGGGCAGGTTTGGCTGAATCCATAGATCATGAGTACAACAGGTGTGTTTCAGACACTGAAGGTGCGTAAGCACTGTAGACCCTATGAACTCACTTTGGAAACTGGCCTGCCATAGCTCCCTTCCAGGACAGGGCACCACATACAAGAGAAATGCTCAGTGGACTCAAAATTGAGTTGGATGGACAACAGAACAATGAATAAAGGAGGACCTGAAAGAAGTGGAAGAAGGAAATAAAACCAGGAAATCTCTCCAAGCAAGCTGATACTTTTTAATACTTATAAAAATAACACAAAAAGGAATTCGTGAAGTTAGGAAAGCTTCCTCCACATCATGTATCCTACTAAAAATTCAGGGAAACCATTTTCACATAAAAATAAGAAATAGAAAAGTATTGTGGCCAAATCCCTTGCAAAGTTATTTCTAAGAAAAAATCAAAGAGCAGAATAATATCTCTATACCAGAAAGACATACAGAATAAATCCAAGAGATAACTTTCTATTTCAAAAGAAGCTAAAACAGGCTCAGTGCCTGTAGCTCAGCGGTTAGGGCACCAGCCATGTATACCTGGGCTGTCGGGTTCAAACCTAGCCTGGACCTGCCAAAACAACAATGACAACTACAACAAAAAAATAGCTGGTGTTGTGGGGGGGGTGCCTGTAGTCCCAGCTACTTGGGAGGCTGAGGCAAGAGAATCGCTTAAGCCCAAGAGTGGGAGGTTGCTGTGAACTGTGATGCTATGGCACTCTAACAATGGCAAAATAGTAAGAGTCTGTCTCAAAAAAAAAAAAAAAAAAAAAAAAAAAAAAAAAAAAAAAGGGAAAAAAATAAAACACGCAAAAAAAACACCCAGAAAAGTAGAAAATCTCTGAAATGAAAACACTAATACAGGCTGGGTGAGGTGGCTCACACCTGTAATCCTAGCACTTTGGGAGGCTAGGGAGGATGGATTGCTTGAGCTCAAGAGTGTGAAACCAGCCTGAGCAAGAGCAAGACCATATCTCTACTAAATATAGAAAAACTAGCTGGGCCTTGTGGTGGGTACCTGTAGTCCCAGCTACTTGGGAGGCTGAGGTAAGAGGATCACTTGAGCCCAGGAGTTTGAGATTGCTGTGAGCTATGACGCCACTCCACTCTTCTCTGGGGTGACAGAGTGAGACTCAGTTTCAAAAAAAAAAAACGGAAAGAAGGAAGGAGAAAAGAAAACATTAATCCAAGTTTTTAAAACTCAAAAATGAGGTGGCAGAACTCAGGAGACAATGAGAACTTTTTAAAAACTCATTTCAGAAATGAAACTAAGCTAGAAGAAACAGAAAAGCAAAAAATAAAAACAGATTTTTGCCTTATGAGAAACAGAAGATTTAAAATGAACAGAACATTTTTAAATCAAGAAGAAAAAAGATAAAAAACATTTCAGAAAAATTGACAAATACTGAAGATGGACAAACAAGATTCAACCACATGTAGCCAGAACTGCTGAAGAATAAAAGCAAAACAATGGAGAACTATAACTAAAGAAAACTGTCCTTAATTTAAAAAATAAATATAAAAACTACATGTTGAAAAAGCATACCATGTAGCTGAGAATGTTGGCCCAGAACAATCAACACCAAGATAATGGATGAACAATAAAGAAAAAGAAACTATTCCACTGGATATGAAGTCAGAACCCATAAGTGATTTATAAAGGTAAGAAAATTAAATTATTGTCAGATTTTTTTTGACAATAATTTATGCTAGAAGAAACTAGAATAAGAGACTTAAGAAGCAAAATATGAACAAACATTAAAAGGTCCAGCTATAAAAGGCACAGAACAACAGTTAATAATATGCAAAAACTCATAGAGTATTATTCTTACTAGCCCTTCCTGAAGAATCTACTAGTGAATGAGTTTGGGGTAATTAAAATGATTAGAGACACATCAATATAAGGAGTGGTGATACATACTGAAGACATAGTTATCTGGAAAACTAATACTAAATGAAAGTCAAAAGAGAGCAGAATTTGTAAAGGCTATTTTCACATAATGCAGTCACGGTACAGCTATAAAAAATGGGGGGAGAGAAAGCCAAGTCTATGAAAAAAATATTAAGCTGTTCTTTACAATTATGTTGGTGGTGATAATATGCAAATCATTATTCTGAGCCTATTGTGTGTGTAATGTGGAATAAAGTTAATGAGTAATTATGACATATCCTAATTCTGTCTGCTATGGTTTGAATGTTTGTGCACCCCTAAATCCATATGCTGAAATCTTAACCCTCAAGGTGATAGTACTGGAAGGCAGGGCTTTTGGAGCGGTGATTAGGTCATGAGGGCATGAATAGGATTGGTGCTCTTATGAAAGAGGCCTGAGAGAACTCACCCATCCCTTCCACCATGCGAGGACATAGTAAGAAGGAGCCACCCATGAACCAGGAAGCAGGCCCTTACCAGACATTGAATCTATTGGCACCTTGATCTCGGACTTCCTAGTCTCTAGAATTGTGAGAAATAAGTTTCTGTTGCCTAAAATCTACCCAGGTTCTGATGGTTTGTTATAGCAGCGTAAAGGAACTAAAACACTATCATCTACTATATCCTTGGGTACTAAGAATCTTGATAGAGGGGAAAAGAAATTCAGATTTCTTTTAATATAAAAAGGCTAAGTCCCAAGTTTTAATTGAAAATATCAGCATGATCACCAGATATTTTATTTTTAGTGTTATATCTATATGTACACTCATCAATAGGTATTTCCTAGTTCTACTACTGAAAATTTCCAGAAACCATAACCAATCCAGTAGAACTAAGCACCAGCACCCAGGTTGTCATCTTGAAGTTATATTTCCCACTAACAGAAATCAGGACTTTTGGAAACATAACTGACTCCATGTCTGGGGCAGGAAGTATACAAATGAGCCTGAAACATCTTATATCAGATACTAAGGAAGTCAGCAAAAATTAACAACATGAAAAGAATCCTACTGGTCAATTTGGGCTTCATTGATTGAAATCTTATGATGTCAAAATTTGCAGGTTTATAATAATATTTTTTAAAAAACAAAGAACTATTCAGTTTCAGAGGGGCATAAGGAACCAATTCATCATTTATTTATTTATTTATTGAGACTGAGTCTCACTCTGTCACTCTGGGTAGAGCCCTGGCATCATTTTAGCTCACAGTAACCTCAAACTCCTGTATTCAAGAGATTCTCTTGTCTCAGCCTCCCAAGTAGTTGGGGCTATAGGCATGCACCAACATGCCTAACTAGATTTTTCTTTTTCTTTTTTCTTTTTTTTTTTTTTAGCAGAGATGGTGTCTTGCTCTTGCTCAGGCTGTTCTTAAACTCCTGAGCTCAAGCAATCCACCCTCCTCGGCTCCCCAGAGTGCTAGCATTACAGGTATGAGCCACGGCCCCTGGCCCAATTCATTATCTTGAAAGTGGTAAATCTAGGGAAAGAAACAACCACTTATCCTGCCTTTTCTCCAGGAACTGTATCACTGGGTAGCCAAATAGTAGGTGAGGAGATGGATCTCCATATAAAAGTATTCCAACTAATAAGTGAAAAAGAAATAATGGAATTTGGTTATCAGTATTTTGCAATCCCCAATGAATTTATGGATCTAGATATCAACAGTTACTAATGTCACACACAAAAAGAATCATCCAGACATTATATGCCTTTTTGATGGAAGAGCATACACAACCTATAGTCTCACCAAAAGGTTAAAACCTAAGTCTGATGAAGAGTCTGAATCCAGCTGCCATTTTGCGGGAAATACAGAGGACGAGGAGCATGCCAAACTACAGTGCAAGTATGAAAACCGTGATATCCAGCTGTAGGAAACTACAAATGAAACAATTCCAGTTTTTCAGCAGATAAATCATGAGGAAAAGAAACAGTAGAAGAATGAATGTGTAGACTGTGAGAGACTTAATAGACTTCCATAAAGTTTTTAATGAGTCAAAAAAAGTAGTGCCTATAAATATACATATGGGTCATGCAAAGAAAATAAGTACTGGAAGTGATTATCATAAAAATAAGGATGATGGGCTCGGCGCCTGTGGCTCAAGTGGCTAAGGTGCTAGCCACATACACCTAAGGTGGTGGATTCGAATCCCCAGCTGGGGCCTGCCAAACAACAATGATGGCTGCAACCAAAAAAAAATGGCCAGGCATTGTGGCGGGCGCCTGTAGTCCCAGCTACTTGGGAGGCTGAGGCAGGAGACTCGCTTGAGCCCAGGAGTTGGAGGTTGCTGTGAGCTGTGATGCCATAGCACTCTACCCAGGGGGATAGCTTGAGGCTCTGTCTAAAAAAAAAAAAAAGGATGATGGATACTTTTAGTGAAGAGAGAGGTCTAAGATTGGGACAAGGCTGGGCACCAGTAGCTCAGTGGTTAGGGTGCCAGCCACATGCTCCAGGGCGGGGTTCGAATAGCCCGGGCCTACTAAACAAACAGATAACAACAAACAAAAAAAGAGATGGGGACAAGGTACAGGAAGTGTTTCTGGAAGAGCTAGAAGATTCTGTTTCTTGACTTGGGTGATGGCTACAAGAATGTTTGCCATACAATAACTCGTTAGAGCATGCATCTATTTTGTATGGCTTTCTAAGTGTGTTTTATTTCACAGTATACATAAAGATTAAAATTGATAAAAATCTAACATAAAGGATAACTATCACAACAAAGGGAAACTTTCAACAAGATTCTGCCAGGTATAGTACTCAAGACTGGAAATATTGAAAACACCTCCAGGGATTATCATACTGGCAAAGAGTAGAACGAGGTAAAACTAGGAAAAGGCTGGAACCAGGTGAAATAAATAGTGAAGAGTAAACTCTAAATCCTAAAACAAATCCAAGTAGAGCAAACCATTCAAAAGTAGGCTCAGATCTTATATAGAGAAGTACATCTTTATAAAGGCCCCCCTTACTTGGAAGATCCGGTTCTTGGAAACTCAGGGTATAAAAATTTCCTTGGCATATCCTAACCTGGCTGTAATTATTTCTGAAACAATTTAAAGAGCCTTCAATTTTAAATGGATTGTTTTAAATGTCATGCTTAGGCAAAATGTCTTTAAGTGAAAAAAAAAAGAAGCACCCTCAGATTCCTAATGCCAAGTTATAGGATCATACCTTTCCAGGGACACGCCCACCATGTGGTTAGGAGAGGCAAATTCTAACCTGCAGAATGCATACCTGATGAAGGAGCTGCTTCCTCCCGCTTTCCCTCTGTTCCCTCCAGTCTCTTCAAGGCTTATCCTGCCCGTCATCCCAGAAGCAAGTGACCTAGTTAACTGAACTCTCTCACGTTGGACCATCCAGATTAGTCACTCCTCATTCTACTCCACCTCTCTTCTATTATTTTATTTTTTGCTTTTTTCTGCCACTCCCATTATCTGTCCCTTACTTTCCTTATTACACCTCACCTTCCTTTGCCTAACTTTTCTTCTCTTTTAGTATAAGAATAAAAAATATTTGCTATTTAGGAAATGGAATGATTTAGAATAAAGATGTTACATCCAGCTTCTCAGTAAGATCAATAGAGGAAAAAATCCCTAATTGATATAGAAGCATCTCCCATTTTCAGCCAATATGTCTATTTCAAAATAGAAAACACATCTGTCAAAGTTTAGAATACTGAATAAAAGTCATTTATTAAGTCATCATAAAATTTCAGGTTACCTTTTCACACATTTGTGAAGGCATTTGGGAGCTGTCAAAAATATCACCATAGTGATTTTCCCCCTGTCTATTGCTATTCCAGTTTTTGTCTTCTATGAAACCACCTCCCACTATAGAGGTTTAAAATGCCAGACACTAGTTTAGCCAGGGTAGGTGAAGTGGCGAGCTTCTAAGGAAGGCTTTGTTTCCATATCTAAGAGCTGGAAGGGGCAATAGTCCCAACCTCCTTGTATTTGGTTAAGGTTATCTGAGGATCCAGTGTCAGGCACAAGGACAGCCCTTTTTACTTATGAAGAAAAAAGCTGAAGGATCTTTAGGACAAAGTCTAATAATCTCAGGGGGTGGGGGCAGGGAGAAGGTGAAAACTCTGAGTGCTTGACAGCATGTTTAACTTTGGAATTAGCCTGCCATGTGACATAATGAATGTTTCATTGTTTTAAAAACATTTTTAGTTATTAATTTTGTTCTTTGTGGTTGTAAACATCCTAGTTAATACTCGTCTTGATAATCCAAGAGGGTTAGTAACCCAAATGTACTAAATAATAATTATTCTTTTTCATCTAATTTTGAAGATTTTGCTTAGTGTAAGCAAAAATATATCTAATTTCAGGTAGATGGTTTTTATAGGTAAAAATATGATGAATAATATTAGCAAAAATTAGAAGTATAACCATCCTTCCTTGCCTGTGGGAGACTGATTCTAGTGCCCTGGAGAATACTAAAATCCATAATGTTCAACTCCCTTATATAAAATGTGGCAGTGTTTGTGTTTAACCTGTGCACACCCTCCTGTATACTTTAAATGATTTCTAGATTCCTTATAATACCTAATGCAATGTAAATGCTATGTAAGTAGTTGTTACACTGTATTGTTTAGGAAATGATGAGAAATGAAGCCTGCACATGTTCAGTACATGGTTCAGTACCAACCATCTGGTTGGTTTTTTTTGAGTGAGGATCTAGGGTGTAGGGGTGTTATTATAGCTCACTGCAACCTCAAACTCCTATGTTCAAATGATCCTCTCACCTCAGCCTCCCAAATAGTTCAAACTACAGGCTTGTGCTCTGCTAATTTTTCTATTTTTAGTGGAGACAGGGTTTCATTTTTGCTCAGGCTAAGTCTCACACCTCCCTCCCACCTTGGCTTTCCAAAGTTCTAGGATTACAGGCATGACCCACCATATCTGAGCATTTTATCTTATTTTTTAAAAAATATTTTGTATCTGTGGTTGGTTGAATCCACAGATGTGGAAACCATGGATACAAAGGGCCAACTGCCCATTGGTTGAATTATTAATACATTCCACTTTCGATAGTCTCTTTTGAAACATGATTAATCCAGAAATTATCATTTTTGTTATAGAAACAGTTCAAAACATATAGACTATCTTATGTCTGTTTTCTTCATAAAATAAAATATTAGGAGTATGTAGATGATAAATTTCTTATCAACACTTGCTTTCATTTTCTTTGAGATTCTACTCCTGTGACCAGCAAAAGCATGCTAGAAAAATGAGTGAAAAATCTGTAAAAATAATTCCATAATACACTTGACTTTAGACATTTATAGGATACGAAGAGACAGCAATATTGAAAATAGAGGCTATGGAGATCTGACTTTAAAAAAGAAATGAAAAGGTGGGGGAGGGGAGGAAAGAGGGAGGGGAGAGGAAGAGAGAGAGAGAGAGAGAACATACAGTCAGAAGAAGAAAATCTGAGACTGTTATATTTATCTTCATTCCCCAACCTCCACCCACCCCTTTTTAAAAATAATTGGGCTCGTTCCAAAAACACAAGAAAGAAAATAGATTAAAGAATTTTCTGGATACACTATGATTTCTGGGGATGTTCTGCAGAGCATGATCAGGAACTGAAAGCTAGAAGAGAAAATCCGTGTTTAAAATGAATTAAAGGCTCCTGAATCATACACAAATCTTTTTCATTACCAAATACTGGCTAACAAAGGCAGCTAAAGGACTGAAACTAAAAGGATAGCTGCTGTTTGTACAAAGGCATCTTTGATATATAATTGGCCTCCTCTCACTATAAATCATTTAAAAAGAAATTACCTCAGTGGGGGAAAAAAAGGAAAGCGCAACTAGATTATAGAGAACAGCTGATTAAGAAAAATGCTTCCTAAGGGTGTGTTGATTGCAAAGAAACCTTTGGCAGAGGCTCCTTAGGAATCAAGTTGAGTAGCAGGATTGGACAGTGTCCAGGCAAAAAGTAAACTAGGATCCCATGCTGGGAAAATTTATTTATAGTGCAATCCTAAACATACTAACTGTAATTTAAATCTTTCTCTTTTTCTCTTCAAAAAAATACAGAACAAATAACTGGTAAGTTTCCTATATCTTCCTTCCCTTAAATGCAGTTGTAGAAAGCTGTAGCCATTTAACCTTTCTTTTTTCAGATTAACCAATCGCACTATTTTCTCCTATAGATATTGCCCTCTAGCTATAGTTCACTAATTACCATTCACTTGTGAGCATTTTTCCCCCCAGAACTAATACAGTATATTCAGAAGACTATTTGCCTCAGAATCACAGATGGAGTCTCCCAGGGGGAGACTATGAATGCATTATAATTATGCAGAAATGCATTAATGTACATAGTTACCATTCAATAAAAAAAAAGGATCTTTAGAGATGGGATGCTCGTTCACATCATAATTTGAGAACCGCTACTTTAAAGAATTCCACATATCTCAATTTACAGGAAGTTAACCAATTATTTTTTTACCAAGGGCTTTAGCAATTTATTATAGAAGACATATAACCTATTTCTTTCTTTCTTTCTTTCTTTTTTTTTTTTTTTTGCAGTTTTGGCCGGGGCTGTGTTTGAACTCACCACCTCCAGCATATGGGGTTGGTACCTTTTGAGCCAAAGGCACTGCCCATAACCTATTTCTTAATAGATTATATTTGTTCTAATCCTTTCCAATATTATTTATTTGTACTGAAAAAGCTCTCTCTCTTAGTTTTGATATGACTTAATTATTATTAAAATTACCAAATTAGAATACAGTAAGTCAATTTCAAAACTTTCCTAAATGAAATATGCTAAATAAACATAATCCAACAAGTCAACTTCTCTATTTTTTCTTTTTTTGTATGGAGAAGTCTTGAACGGTTTGTTTCTTCACTTAATGTGTAAAATTCTAAAAGTGGGTTTTTTAAAGAAACAAATGATGACATATAACCTTTGTAATATTTAAGGTATTGACTGGTATCACTGCAGTAACAGATTAAATTGTTCTTTATGAAAGTACACAAAGTAGCAGAATTTTACCTAATTTTTTCTAACTCATTTAATGAAACGTTCTACCTAGAAACCAAGTGAAACCTCTTAAATAATTTCTGACATGAGCTGAATTTTACTTCTGATTCATAGTGACTGATTATAGCCCCATGATAGTTATGGAAAATTAATTAGTTATAAAGAGCAAGAAGTCTAGAAATAAAAATGCAGGGGCTGAAAATTGAATTATCATCTTTTTCACGCCACATGGAAATAGTTTAATAGAATTAACAAATTTAGGAGACTTCTGGTTCCAAAATGGCAGCATAGGAAAAAAACTGGCCTTACTCCCCTACCACTGAACACCAAAAACAATTACACAGTATGGAGATTATCACCAGCAATATTAAAGAAGTCAAATACAAGGATGAGACAGTTCCCAGAGCCATAGAGAATTAAAAAAACTCTGAGCAGATGGTAAAAGAATCAGACAGTCCGGATTGCCTCACCCCACAATCTGCCTGGCACCAAGTGTGCGGAAAAATTTACTCCCTGACTCATGGTTTCTATAATGCAAAAAGTGAGATTGAAGTGGACACAACTTTCCCTACCAACTTGAGTCCTTTGGTAGATTTGTCTCTGCCTCAACCTATGGGAAACATCAAGAGTTCCTAAAGGGAGAAATATCTCTGAGGACAGCCAGAGACAAAGTGGGGAGGCTGAACTACCAACCTCAGCCCTGTAAACTCTGCTTTGTAACAGGCACCAAATCACAGTTGCTATCCATCAGCACTATGCTATACGAGGTTCCTTCCATGGGTTCCGTGGGCACAACCCCTAGCCAGCCTTCCCGCACTACTGGGATATCCCCTTTAGAACCTCCACCATTTGGGATAGGTGGCATGCTGATTGATTACTAGTACTGAGGCAAACCTGGGCTCAAGGCTCCATCTAGTGCCACAAAGGAGGCAGCAACATAATAGGAAAGAAAGGAGAAAGAAAGAAACAGAGAAAGAAGGAAGGAAGGAAGGAAGGAAGGGAAAAGAGAGAAAAGAAACAAAACCAACCGGTAAATAACAAAGAATCTCTAAGCAAACATATCCAATAAAAACCAAAACAAGCCAGAGAGGAATATAATAAATAAATAATCCTTCAATGAAAAGATATAAATATATATCCATAAGAAACAATAGCAAACAGGGAACTGTGACCTCTTCTTTTCTTTTCTTTTTTTTTCCCTCACTTTATTGCTCTTGGTAGAGTGCTGTGGCATCACACTGCTCACAGCAACCTCCAACTCCTAGGCCTAGGAGATTCTCTTGCCTCAGCCTCCCAAGTAGCTGGAACTACCGGAACCTGCTACAATGCCCACCTATTTTTTTGTTGCAGTTTGGCTGGGGCTGGGTTTGAACCTGCTGCCCTTGGCATATGAGGCTAGCACCCTACCCACTGAGCCACAGATGCCACCCATGGGAACCATGACCTTTTCAAACAGACAAAACAAGGAAACAGTGACTCATCCTAACAAGACAACAATATGTAAACTCTCTGACCAAGAATTCAAAATAGCAGTTTTAAGGAAAGTCAGTGATCTCTAAGATAATATAGAATGGCAATCAGAAACTTACCAGAGAAATTAACAAAGAGATTGAAATAATTTAAAAAATCAAACCGAAATCTTGGAACTGAGAAATACAGTTGCTGAACTGAAAAAATCCATTAGAGGCTCTGAATAGCAGAATGAATGAAGCAAAGGAAATAATCAGATGCTCAAAGACAGACTCTTTGAAAAGACACAGAGAAGAAAAAGAATGAAAAAAAAATGCCTACCAGACACAGAAAATTATTTCAAAAGGTCAAATCTAAAAATTATTGGTGCTTAAGAGGGAGTGGAGCAAGAGCAACAGATAGAAAGCTTATTTGAAGAAATAACAACAGAAAACTTTCCAGAACTTGAGAGAGATAAATATCCAGGAAGATCAGAGAACATCAAAGAGATTTGATACAAATAAGACTACCCCACGACATGTTATAAACTCTCAAAAGTCAAGGACAAAGAAAGGATACTAAAAGAAGTAAGAGAAAAATAATCAAATAATGTATAAAGGAGCTCCAATTTGTCTGGCAACAGACTTGCTAGGAGGGAAATCATGCATGCTAGGAGGGATTAGAATGACATTTTCAAATTTCTGAGAAGAAGAAATTGCCATCAATGACTATGATCCAGCAAAGCTATCCTTCAAAGGTAAAGAAAAGAAAATATTCTTGCCAAACAGAAGCTGAGAGAATTTACCACCACCAGACTCGTGTTACAAGAAAAGCCAAAGGGATTTATTTAGTCTGAAAGAAAACAACACTAACATGCAAAAAGAAAACATTTTAAGGTATAAACCCACTGGTAAAATTAAGTACCTGGACAGACCTGGAATACTCTAATGCTATAATCATGATATGCAGTCCACTCATTAATATGGAGCCCCAAAGGCACATCTATCAAAACCTATAATAGTATCTACAGCAACTATAAAGAGATAGGAAATATAAAAATGTGTAAGTAAAAAAGATCAGAGCAGAAATGAAATTGAGATTAAAAAAAAATACAGGCTGGGTATTGTGGCTCACGCCTATAAAACCAGCACTTAGGGAATCTGAAACAGGCGATTGCTTGAGTCCAGGAGTCTGAGACCAGCCTGGGCAATATAACAATACCATGTCCCTATAAAAAATAAAAAATCCACTGGGCATCAAGGCACATGCCTGTAGTCCTAGCTACTTTAGAGGGTCGGGGAGAGACTGTGTGAGCCCAGGAATCCAAGCCTGTAGTGAGCTATGACGGCACCACTACACTCCACAATGGGTGACAGGGTGAAACCCTGTTTCTAAGTAAATAAATATGTATTTTTTTTAAATACAGAGGATCAATGAAATGAAAAGTTGCCTTTTTGAAAAGATAAACAACAGGGTGTTGCCTGTGGCTCAGTGAATAGGGTGCTGGCCCCACATACCAAGGGTGGTGGATTTTAACCCGGCCCCAGCTACATTGCAACAAAAAAATAGCCAGGGGTTGTGGCAAGCACCTGTAGACCCAGTTACTTGGGAGGCTGAGGCAAGAGAATCACCTAAGACCAAGAGCTGGAGGTTGCTGTGAGCTGTGACACCACAGCACTCTACCAAGGGTGACAAAATGAGATTCTGTCTCTAAAAAAAAAGAAAATTAAAGATAAACAACAAACCTTTAGCTAGAAAGGAAAACAAGCGAGAAGACACAAATAGATAAAATTGGAAATGAAAAAGGAAACAGAACAACTAAGACCACAGAATACAAAGAATCATTAGAGACTATTATAAAAGGAATACACACCATAAATTAGAAAACTTAGAAGAAATAGATAAATTCCTGGATACATACAACCTATCAAAACTCAACCATGAAGAAATAGAAAACTTAAACAAACCAATAATAAGTAGTGAGACTGAAGCCATGATAACAGTCTCCTAAGACCTGACAGCTTCACTATGAGATTCCATCCCACCTCAGTTAAAATGGAATTTTTTTTTTTTTTTTTTTGAGACAGAGTCTCACTATGTCACCCTGGGTAGAGTGTCATGGCATCACAGCTCACAGCAACCCCAGACTGTTGGGCTTAAGCAATTCTCTTGCCTCAGCCTCCCAAGTAGCAGGGACTACAGGCTCCTGCCACAGCACCCAGCTATTTTTTTGTTGCAGTTGTCATTGTTACTTTAGCTGGCCTGACAGGGTTTGAACCTCCCAGCCTCAGTGTATGTGGCTTAGCTATGGGCACCGCCCAAAATGGCTTTTATCAAAAAGAGGAAACAGTTAGTAGGCAAGGATATGTGTACACTGTTGGTGGCAATGTACGTTAGTATAGCCTTTATATGAAACTTCACGGAGATTCCTAGAAAAACTAAAAATAGAACCATGATAGTGATTCCAGTGCTGGGTATATATGTAAAAAAAAGGAAATCATGTACATTGAAGAGCTATCTGCACTCCTGTGTTTATTCACAACAGCCAAACTAGGGAATCAACGTAAGGGCCCATCAGTGAATGAATGTATAAAGAAAATGTGGTTCATACATACACTGGAATATTCTTCAGCCATAAAAAGGAATGAAATCCTGTCATTTGCAGCAACCTGGCTGTAATTAGAGGTCATTATGTTCCATAAAATAACCCAAGGACAGAGGACAAATGTTAAATTTTTTCTCATTTATAGATGGGAGCTACAAAAATGAATCTAATGAAGATGAAGAATAGATTGTTGGTTAGCGAGGTCCAGAAGAGAACAGTGGGTATTAAGAGGTGTTGATCCATGGGCATAAATATATAGTGTGATGGAAGAAATAAGACCTAGTTTGATAAATCAGTAGGGTGACTACAGTTTGCAATAATTTATTGTATATTTCAAAATAGAAATATAAAGAATAATTTGAATGACTAGCATAAAGAAAAGACAAATATTCAAGGTTATGGATAACATTATACTGATTCAATCTTTAAGAATCATATTTATTATTAACTTATCACATATACTCTGACAATGTGTGCATCTATTATATATCAATAAAAATAAATATTTAAAAGAATTTAGACCACTAAAATACTATTTTTAAAACTCTTTATTATATACTTTTTGTCAATAAATGTCATATTATAGAAACATGAATTACAAAAAATGCACATACAATATTTTAGCTATGATTACAAACTTGCCAAAAATACTACCTTACTGTCAAGCATGAAACTTGTAAAGCTCAAAGTTCAGTCTGTGGTCCTAATGTTTTAAATTACTTGGGGTACATATTAAAAACATACATTTTGGGTTTCCATCCCAGATGGACCCAATCAGAATCTCTGGAGGATATGTCCTAAAAATCTGCATTTATAATGCTAAACACTTACTTGTTACTCACTCTGTGGCTACCATTTTGGTAAGGATACTGACTTCTTTATTGTCTATGAGCTCCAGATCCCTCAAGCAGGTATGTTTCATCCTGTCTTAGAGATGGATGTGAGATGTTGACCAGCAGTCCACAGCTAAGATATGCAAGCACAATGAGCAACTACTTGAAAGAAGGGCTGAGTTATATATATATATATAAAATATAGATTTTTTTTTTTTGCGCAGTTTTTGGCTGGGGCTGGGTTTGAACCCATCACCTCCAACATATGGGGCTGGCACCCTACTCCTTTGAGCCACAGGAGCCACCCCTGAGTTATATTTTTTAAAATCATCTCTTTTGGTATAGAAATTCATAGATTAGTCCTAATATCTAGTTACAATTGCCTTATATCATCGAGAAAATTTTAATGGTGACTGCAACTATTAATTTTCTCACCTCTTTTTCTATTGATATTTTCTAGAGGAAACATAGAAAGCAAGATTTAAACAGAAGATTTTACAAGTGTCCTGATTATGTAGGTTTTCTGGGGGTTTGTTTGTTTGTTTAATCAGGATAGTTTACTTCTTAAAAAAAAAGCAGCGCACAAATTTTGTTGTAGTTTGAAAACAAAAGACAGCAATAATCACAGTTTGTTAATCCTCTCTGGCTTTCATGAGAAGGAAGCAACGGTGTCAAAACACACAGGGGTCTCTAAATCTGATCACTCTCCTGAATCTCTCTCCCTTGCTCATCACGAAGTTTAGTCATAGGATTCACCTGTTAAAGCCTTTAGCACTCTGGCCTGAGCATTCTAACGCTCTTTATATAGCTGAAATTTGATGTCGAAATAAGACTTTCCTGAAGAGTAAGTGTGGCATTTTCTAAACTGTGTGCATGGGATGGTAGATTTTATTTGGGAAAAAAATTATTATTGTGGCTTAAATTTTGGTGTGGACAAGCACAAACCAAATATTTCACCTAAATTCCTCAATGCCAAAAATGATTATTATGGAAACAACATAGCCTCAGTAGGGTAAAACTAAGCCAATCCTTTAGTCAAAACCTTGGGTAGGAAAGTTAAACTAGTTTTGTACGAGCTATCTATTGCTGCTTAACAATGTACTCTAACTCTTAGCAGGTAGAAATAATAAAGATTTATTTTCTCACAGTTTTTAAGGGTTAGGAATCTAGGGTCAAACGAAGTAGGCAGTTTTGCCTCAGGCTCTCCCACAAAGCCACAATCAAGGTGTTAGCCAGAGCTGCAATCCTCTCAAGGCTTTATTGACCAATATCCCCTCACTTACATGAGCTTCTCCTCAGGGATCCCTTACAACAGGGTAGCTAACTTCTCCGGTGCAAGGGATCCAAGAGAGAGTGAGAAGGAGCAATCAAGTTGGAAGTCACAGTCTTTTCATAACCTAATATTGGAGGAGATATCTCACACTTTTGCCATATACTATTCATAAAAAGTGAGTATTTCCAGCCCACATTCAAAGGGAGGAGATTGCACAGGAGCATGTGTACTAGAAGGTAGAAAGGATCATTGAGGGCCATCTACAGGAGCATGTGTACTAGAAGGTAGAAAGGATCATTGAGGGCCATCTACAGGAGCATGTGTACTAGAAGGTAGAAAGGATCATTGAGGACCATCTACAGGAGCATGTGTACTAGAAGGTAGAAAGGATCATTGAGGGTTGCCTGCTACATGTTTCTGTACTGAAGGAATTTTAAAGTCTTTAATATTCCAGTCATCATTGTGAACATCAAACAGAGATAATAAGATGTATTTCACAAACTATTTGATCTTAGAATCCTTCCATCTACTTTCATTCTGCCAAATTATGTGTGTGTCTAGTATTTAAGAGTACTTTTTGTTCAAGGTGGTTCTTGGACCAGGAAGTTTGTTAGAAGCACAGAATCTTAGGCCCCACCCTGACCCACTGAATTTCTAGCAGTATTTCTTGTTATAGAGTTTACTTTATCTGCTGTGAAAATAGCCACTCAGTTTTTTTTTCCTTGCATATTTCCCCCCATCCTTTTCTTTTGCCTTTATCTGTATATTTAACATAGGTTTCATGGAGATAGTATACAAATAAAAGTTTATACAGACCAAGAAGGTCTTCCTTTTTTAATTAGGATGTTAAGTTCATTCATGTTTAATGTAATCATTTAAATCTACCATCTTTTAACTTGTTTTCTACTTGTTAACTTGTTTTTTGTTCTTCCCCCCTGTATTCTTGCCATCTTTTAGATTATTTTATTATTCCACTTTATCCTTATTATTAATTTATTAGGTATATCTCTTTTTAAAAGATTTTAGTGGTTGCTCTAAAGTTTGTAATATACATAGTTAATTTATCACATTTTAAATTCAAGTACTATTAAATCACTTCATGCATGATGTAAGAACCTTATGATAGTACATTTCCTTTTTTTTCTTTTCATCTTCGTGGTGCTATTGTTGTACATTTTAATTCTAAATATGATATAAACCTCACATGTATCGCAACTAGCTTTGCTTTAGGTAATTATTTTTTAAGTGATTAAAATAATTTTAAAAGTTTGTATTTATTTTCGTGTTTATCAGTGCTAGGGCTATTCTTGTGTGTAGATCCAAATTTCTATATGCTATAACATGCCTTTTGTGTGAAAAACTTCTTTTAACATTTCTTTTAGCGAAAGTCTGCAGAAACAGAACAAAAAACTACATTTGCTTCTATTTTTGAAAGATATTGTAGCTGGGTATAGAATTCTGTATTGACAGCATTTTTTAATTTCACTGCTCCAAAGATGTCACTCCATTCTCTTCTGGCCTATATAGTTTGTGACAAGAAGACTGTTATAATTTATTATCTCATGTAACATGTCATCTTTCTGTGACTGTCTTCAAGATTTTCTGATCTTTTGTTTTCATTTGATTTGGGGGAAATTCTCAACTTTGTATCTTGAAATATTTTCCTGCCTAATTCTTCTTTTTCTCTCCTTTTGGGATTCTAGTATACTGTGTATTAAACCACTTGATATTTTCTCACAGCTCTTAGACACACTGTTCTTATTTTAATTATTCTTTTGGTTTTAGTTTGGATAATTTTTATTCACCTATATTCAAGTTTCCTGGTTCTTTCCTCAGCTATGTCTCATCTGCTGATATGCCCATCGAAGGACTTCTTCACCTCTAAAAATGTGCTTTTAATTTCTAGCATTTCCATTTCACTGTTTAATAATTTTCATCTCTTGGCTCGGCACCTGTAGCTTAGCAGCTAGGGCACCAGCCACAGGAGCTGGTGGGTTCAAATCCAGTCTGGGCCTGCCAAATAACAAAGACAACTTCAACCAAAAAAAAAAAAAAATAGACAGGCATTTTGGTGGGTGCCTGTAGTCCCAGATACTTGGGAGACTGAGGCAAGAGAATTGCTTAAGTCCAAGAGTTTGAGGATGCTGTGAGCTGTGATGCCACAGCATTCTACCCAGGATGACATAGTCAGACTCTATCTCAAAAAACTTTTTTTTCATCTTTTCATTGAAATTTCCTAGTAGTGTATTCATGCATGTTGTCCAATTTTTCCACTAGCTTCTTTAATATATTAATTACTGCCCAACATATGAAGTCATATCTGAATCTGGTTCTGTTTTGTCTCTACTTGATTGTTTGGTTTTTAATTTTCCTGGGTATCTTATAATTTGTGATTGAATGATTGACATCACATATGGGAGAACAGTAAACACAGAGATAAATAATACTGATGCCCAGAAACAAATGTGCCACTTCTTCAGTCAGGTTGATAGTATTGGAAGTTGAGTCGATCTAATTAGGAGTTGAGCTCAGTTTGAGTTTTATTATTGTTATCATTTCTTTCATTGTACCACAGTTTTATTCATTTCCTCTGATAGAGGATTGTGAAAGGGAACCTTTGAAGAAGAAGAAACAGTCCTGATGAAAACAGCTAAAAATTAACAGAACAAAATATAGAGTGGTAGAGCAAGATGTATTTCCCAAACTATTTTTATTGGAATGCCAAAATACAGAGGAACTTATCTAAGAATGGAGACAAGCAGGTGGAACCATAAGGCAGATGGGGCTACCACTGACCACCCCCTACCAGAAATTAAGATGTAGAGATTAAGTAAGAATGTTACAATGGGAGCTAAAAATAGGTGTAATTTGTAGACTATATAAGAAGTAAGAGGTTGTACTAGAGGTGGTGAGCTGTTTCTACCACCGCTCTAGGGTTGAGCTTTGTCTTAACTTTGTAGAGCTTTTTTTATGTCTTTCAATAAACCCTGAGTGTTTTAACACAGGGTGTATCTTCTTCTATTTCATCCTGTTGTCTCGTCTGCTTGGAAGAGAGGGTTCAAATGAGAGACTCTGGCCAGAGTACCTCCGTGTGCTCAAAGGATAATCAGTAGCCCAATATGGTGGCAATCAAGGCTTTTTTCTGTATTTATTCCTAGAAGAGGCAGAGGTCAGTTGTTCTTCTAACAAGGAGTAGTCCTGGCTGAGAAGCTTATTTGACCCATCCTTTCCTGTTATAGTGTTCTTTGTTTGTTGGTGGTGTGTCTTTCAATTCTTTGACCTCCCTAGAACCCAAGGTTTAAAGTTCCAGCATGCTTTCAATTGAACTTATATTTATATTGTCTGACTGTGGGGCCTAGAGTTCTGCAGAGTTTTTCTCAGTGTCTCTCAACTTTCAGTAGTGCCTGCATGCATATGTCACAGAGGGATCTCTCTCTACATTTGTTTTCCTCCCAACTAGTAGACTGGTGGTATTAATGGTGCTTGGCCTACAGTGGAATGGGGGTTCTCCATACTCCTGGTGCTGTCTTGGTATGAGGCAGGCTGTGTGCACCCAAGCTTTAGACATGGGGCTTTCTCAATATTTCTGCCTTTTTCTTCCTCGTTGCAGCCAAATCCTTCCTTGTATCTGTGGTGTATCTTGAGTGAGAGAGGGTTTCCCAGCAGTAGCCAAACTTCCACTTTGATTCAGTTCAGGACACTGAGCCCTAGTGTTTTCTGTCACCACTGAGGGGCAAAGGATTTGTACTTCTCTATCTCCTTCAGAAGCAGGGGATCTTGCCAGACTCTTATTGTTGGCGATGTTTCCTGCTCTTCCCCCTAGTGGCTAAGGTGGGTTTTCACATGAGAGAAAGGTTAGGGGAAGTGAAGCAGAGTTTCATGATTGTCCCCCAGTGACAGAAGTATTACCTCCTAATAGTCTTATCTCTAGAAAATATTTATTTCTGGCTTGGTGCCTGTATCTCAAGCAGCTAAGGCACCAGCCACATACACCAGGGCTGGCAGGTTCAAATCCAGCCCGGGGCCCGCCAAACAATAATGACAACTACAGCCAACAAATAGCTGGGCGTTGTGATGGGCACCTGTAGTCCTAGCTGCTTGGTAGGCTGAGGCAAGAGAATTGCTTAAGCCCAGCAGTTGGAGCGTGCTGTGAGCTGTGATGCCACAGCGCTCTACCCAGGGTGACAGCTTGAGGCTCTGTCTCCAAAAAAAAAAAAAATTATTTCTATTTTTATAGAAAGAAATGTTTCTTTTTTCTTTTATTAAAACAGAGTCTCACTTTGTCACCCTTGGTAGAGTACTGTGGTGTCATAGTTCATAGAAACCTTAAACTCTTGGGCTCATCCAAGAGGACTACTTGGTCCTCCGAATAGCTGGGACCACAGGTGCTGGCCATAAAGTGTGTCTATTTTTTAGAGATGGGAGTTTCTCTGCCTCAGGCTGGTCTCAGCTCCCTAGCTCAAGTAATTCACCAGCCTCAGCCTCCCCGAGTTCTAGGATTTCATGTGTAAGCCACTGGGTTCAGCTAGAAATGTGTTTCAATATAGCTTCTTCACACGTATTTACTAAGGATCTACTACACTGGTATTTTCAGTATTTAGTGTGATGCTGCTTGCTCTTTTATTTCTCTACCAGATACATATGCTGAAAACCACATTCTCCATCTACCTGTTTCACCACTTTCCATGGTGCCATTCAAAATTAAACCAAATCAAAATGCATGTGGTTAGGTCAAAAAGCTGTCTTCTATGAGGGAAATGCACATGAGGACATGTGGAAGAGAGTCTTCAAGGGTCAGACACAGCGGGACCTTAAGTAATGATGGCTTTTTTTTGGCCGGGGCTGGGTTTGAACCCACCACCTCCAGCATATGGGGCCAGTGCCTTACTCCTTTGAGCCACAGGCACTGCCTAATGATGGCTTATTTTTTAATATCATCCCCTGAAGGGGCCCTTACAAGGAAATTTCTTAACTTTTAAAAGCCACATATGATGTAGAGCATGGCCCCAAGGGTTTGAAGAAAGTTGGTTAAACCTTACTTTAAGGTTAGGCAAAGCCTAGTCTATCCTTTTAGGAGAAATGTGGCTGAACTATTTTTAAAAGGATGATTTCTGTCACACTGAGTTCTCTGAGGTACACTCAGTGAAAGTCTAGAATTAGAGAAGAGAAAAAGATTTTCTCTTTTAAGTATAGAACATTAAATCACATCAATAGGTTTCCAGGACCCAAGGAGGCTATGTTCTTAAAAAGAAACTATCCTAATTATCAACATTAAGATCCTTCAAGATACGTTTTTATCTTATGTTTTCTTTCTTTAATACAAGGTAATTTTAAGAGATAACTGATTGTTACATTGGTGAAGAAACATTTTACAGTCCTTTTGTTACATTGGTGAAGAAACATTTTACAGTCCTTTTGTACTCTGAAATGTTGGTATGTTTATGAGCTTAAACATACAAGTCAAGGTTATTCAAGTAACCAAATTATTTTCAGTTTGTTACTACTTGTTACTCTCCCCCCACCCAAAGAAAACATAGAAAGGCAAACTAAAGAAACTGGTATTTACTTATTTAATCTACAAAACAGGGCTGCTGAAGGGCATTCCCAGTAACGTGCTGTCACTCACTGTAGCTCAGAGAACTCAGTCCTTCAACCCTTCAGGTCACAGATGAGGTACATTTAAAGAAAAACTCCCAGGTGGGCGACCCCTTTCCTCTCTATGGCTCCTAATCTTGAGCTAAGAGCGGCGGGACGCTGACCAGGGGCCTCCAGGGCAAGACGAGGCCTGGGAAGCCCGGGGAGATTGGGCACCAGGAGGCCCAGGAGGCGCGGCCAGAGCGCGACCAGGCGGCAGGGACCCCGGCCTCCATCGCGGGCGGGCGGGCGGGGCGGGGCGGGACGCCGGCCACTCCCCGCCCGGGGCGGGGTCTCCGCCTTTCCCGCGCGCCAGCCTCGCCTCCCCCTCCGCCGCCTTGGAGGCCCCGCGCCATATCCGCTCCTTTCTGCGGAACCGGCCCCCACCGGCAAGGGGGCCACGGAGGGAAGCCGCGGGAGGGATGCGGCCGTGCCCGGGGCGGTGGTGGCTGCTGCTCTGGCTGCCGCCCCTGGCCAGAATGTCCGCGGGCACCACGCGCGGGAAGGAGGCGGCGTTGACGGCACTGTCAGGTAACCTGGGCACCGGGGGCGGCCCTGCTCCCCTTCCCGGCCTCTGGGCCACTCCGAGGGCGCGGCCTGCTCCCGGGCAGCCCCGCCCCGCCTGCGGCCGCCTGGGGCTTCCCTGGCCCCCTCTGCTGGCATCTGGACAAGTTGTGATTTTAGAGCTAGAGGCGGCAGCACAGTTCAAAGTCTGGCCCCGATTCCCTCCTTTTACAGAAGCGACTGAAACTCAGATTTGTTTTGATTTGTCCAAGGTCACCCACTCACTCACTGGCACAACTGACCCACGTTTCCAGACTTTCAATACAGAGCTTTTCGTATAGTAGCATCAATTTATGTTGAAAACCTTTCTATTTCTCTAGCTATGCCTTTGGACTCAAGACCATATGGAGAAGGTAAAAGCTGTGGCTTTAGAGTCGGAGGGAAATTCCTCTCCCCCGACTGTCGTGACCTCGAGTGAGTAACACGACTGGTCACAAGTGAGGCGCAGATAGTGATACCTCGGGCACTGTTGGGATGTTTAACATGGGCACAATGCTGGGTTCATAGGAAACAAGTGATAACTGTGGCTATAGTATGGGCTGTCCCATGGAGCGTTCTCAAGATCCTGTCCCTTAGGGAAGTCAGAAAACTGGAGTTCTAACTCCAGAACTGCTACCGATTTACCTTGAGCTTAATATTTGTTTTGTTTTTTCCTCCCTCATAAAAATCCTTTAAAAGCTTTCCTGGATGCACTGCCCACCAACTTCCTTTTATTGCGCTGGCCACCCTGATTTCGAAGGAGGCTGCCAAGTGTGTCCTTTTAGCTGGACATGGCCCTCCTTCCAGTGACCTTAGGATTCCTAGTCTAAGGATGAAGGAGAGAATGGATGTTGAGATAGGCAGTTATCAAATTCTGCCATATTTATTGAGTGTTTACTATGTGCTAGGCAGTGTTATAAGTGCTATAACTGCATTATCTTTCATATTTAATACGCATAGAAATACTATGGGTGAAGCCACCCTTTTATATACCTATTTTACAGATAAAGGAACAAAGGCCTAGCACTAAGAAATGTAACAAGTGTATGTTAGTGAAAAAATAAACAAATCTGTCTGTGGAAGAGGGTTTCTGGACATGACAATAGCCAGAAAATTAGACATAGCTCTAGACCAACACCCAGAACCTTGCATTCTACTCCAGTCTTTACATCTAGCCATGTTTGTGATGTAACCTTGGTCCAGGCACATGGTGTTTACGGACTGTAGTTTTCTCAATAGTATAAGGAGGATGTTTGATTGCTGAATAGTTTCCAAATTTTCCTTTTTTTTCTTTTGCCTCAGTGAACCCATTGTTTTTCAGGTTTTTGTGTTAATCATCTTAGTGGTAATATTTTGCTACTGTATTTTGTTAATCAAAGATATCCATAAATGCTTGTCAGAGGCATTTATCACTGGGTGATAAAATTCTAGTCCACAGCTAAGAAAAATGGCAACTTTCATGGCCTTGTAGAAATGATTGCAATTCCAAATAGGCTTTACAGGGCAGACCATGAAGCATCCAGGGTCCTGTAGGGTGCCATTGTTGGAAGCTCTGGATTAGATTAGGTCTAAGAACCATTGTTGCTCTAAAAGTCTTATGATAAATTCTGAGATGAAACAGCCTGTATTTCCATTAATTAAGGCCCTTTCTTTTTTTTTTTTTTTCTTTTTTGAGACAGAGCCTCAAGCTGTCCCCCTGGGTAGAGTGCCGTGGCATTACAGCTCACAGCAACCTCCAACTCCTGGGCTCAAGCGAGTCTCTTGCCTCCGCCTCCCAAGTAGCTGGGACCAC
>CAUYTI010098594.1:0-21307 GCA_963575145.1 Galago senegalensis | reverse complement strand
AAATAGCCAGGCGTTGTGGTGGGCGCCTGTGGTCCCAGCTACTTGGGAGGCTGAGGCAGGAGACTCACTTGAGCCTAGGAGTTGGAGGTTGCTGTGAGCTGTGATGCCATGGCACTCCACCCAGGGGGACAGCTTGAGGCTTTGTCTCAAAAAAAAAAAAGAAAAACAAGGCGCCAGCCACATACACCTAAGGTGGCGGGTTCAAATCCCCAGCCCGGACCCGCCAAACAACAATGACGGCTGTAACCAAAAAAGAGCCTGGCGTTGTGGTGGGCGCCTGTGGTCCCAGCTACTTGGGAGGCGGAGGCAAGAGACTCGCTTGAGCCCAGGAGTTGGAGGTTGCTGTGAGCTGTAATGCCATGGCACTCTACCCAGGGGGAAGCTTGAGGCTCTGTCTCAAAAAAAAAACAAACCAGAATCCTTTCTTCAGGTCTGATCCTTTCTTGTTGGAGCTCAACAAAACATGTAGCCCAACTTCTTTATCCAACAGATAATTGGGGTGGCAGCACAGCACAACCCTTGCCATTGTGGGCTTTAAAATTAGGTGTTAGTTTTTGATCTAGTGCAACTCTTCTCTCATTCCTGATGAGGAAGCTGCTTTCCAGGGAATCTGCAACCCAGTCAAGGTCACAGGGCGTTAGTGGCAGGAGTGTATTTGAAACCTGTCTCTCAGTTGCTATTTGTGATTCTTTGACAGAAAAGACGATGAAAAGAAATGATTAATTTCACAAATGTGAGTTTAGACTCTCAACGACTTTTTAGAAGTGAGTAATTATTTCCAGTTTGACTTAAATGTTAGTAATAGTCTCTTAGTCTGTTTTGTGCTGCTGTAACAGAATATCTGAGCCTGGTTAATTTATAATGAACAGAAGTTTATTGGCTCACTGTTCGGGAGCCTGGGAAGTCGAAGATCAAAAGACCAGCGTCTGATAAGGGTGGAAAGGCAAAGGCTGTGGGCTGGGTGTGTGGGACTTAAACACCAGAGTCTGCAGGTGCTCAAGCCCCTCACATAACATGGACTAGTACAGTCAACCCTCCAGGGCCTCGGACATGAGTCTGCTCTTTTCTGAACCTGAGGATGCAGATATTGAGGGCCGCTGTAGAGCATTACCATGTTGAATTTTACTTTCCCTGGTCTATCTATTAGCTTAGGATACTGCAAGCTCCACGTTGTCCAGGGCATCCAAGTTCATTTGTTAAAGGGCCTGATTTAATCTTTTTACCATGTAGAATTTGGTGTTAAGTCATTGTCCTGATCTTACTAAGTTTATTTTAACATCCTGTGTGTGTTGTTGGCTTGTGTCATGTTTAATTTAAGACTCTGTAGTTCTTTGACAGATTTTTGTGAGCCATTTAATCATTTTATTTTTGCCGCGTATTGATATTTATGTGAAAATAGATAAACAGAGTGATTTGTGTTAGTTTTAATTAAGGTCATTTTACTAAGAGGAAGTTTATCCTCTTAAAGCATTCTGAGACATTATCATGGAGCATAAAACAAAACCAAACATTATTCTAGCATGGAAAATCCACTTAAAGGGCCCAGTGGCTGCCACCGTTTGTTTTCCTTCACCAACCAAGACAGGCTTTCAAACGAAGGGGCATTGGCCATGGGAAGGAGCTACTGGCACGGAATGAATAGAAATTTTGCACTTGCTTGTTTTGAAACTCAGCTACTTCTGTTCAGGGTTGACTGGTCTCGGTGGTAATAAGCTTAAAATGAAATAATGCCTTTTTTGCCGACACCATCTTGATTCTTCTATGGACTGCTTGAGCCAATGGAACACGTAATGTAGAGCAAAACAAGGAATCGATAAGGCCATTAAGTAGCTCATTGTCTGGCTAGGAATGTTGATGAATGGGCCCGCGTTTCCCCTTGGGTGTTTTTATTCGCCACAGGAAGAAAAGGAGTGGGCCAACAAAGTAGAGAAATTGGGAAGAGCAGCTTTTCTTGCTTCAGGGAGGCCATGCAGCTCGCACTTGTCTCTTTTTCACTCAGGAGACTCTTCACCTCTGAAACTGGGATGCAAAGTTGATCATTCTGGGCTGTCCCTGTCCTGTCTTCGTATTTGGGGGGTTTGTTACTGAAAGATAGTTAAGAGATGCAACAAACATGCCTTACACTCAGCCATCAGTTAAGTTATAACTCCACTGGGCGTCATAAGAACAGTGTCCAAGGGTGTGGGGTGTGACGTCCGTTTCATGGGGCCACGGGATAAGATGTGAGCTTGGGTGAAGCATTAGTTTGCTATCATCCCTGTATTAAAATGAACAGTCTGGCTGGCTTAAATGACAGAAATTTATTGTCCTGCAGTTCTGGAGGCTAGAAATCTGAGATCAAGGTGAGGGTCGGGTTGGTTCCTTCTGCAGGCTTCAAGGGGCAATCTACATGGGCTTCTGGTGGTGTGCTCGTAATCCTTGATGTCTCTTGGCTTGCAGCAGCAACACCCAATGTCTGTGTTTACATCCATGTGGCAATTTTCCTGTACATCTATGTTTGTGTCCCATTTTTTATAAGGGACAGGAGTTGTGTTATATTAAGGCCTGCCCTGATGATTTCATCTTAATTACGTCTGCAGTAACCCTACTTCCAAATCAGGTCAAATTCTGAGGCATAAGGTGTTTGGATGTTTGAATTTTGGAGGACACAATTCACCCCATAACAGATGGATAGGAAGACAGCTAGTTTTGTGTCTCTCAAATCTCAATTAAGAGTGGCTCCACTCAAGGGACCTACAGATTCAAAATAAGTGAATACCTACTATAAAACTTTGTCTAGGTGCTTTCACAGGTCCTGCATTCCTTACTACAGCAAACATGCATTCCTGTTTCTGAAAGTTGTAGAGGTTTTATATAATAAAAGAATGCAGTAGAATGAAGTCTATAGATGACAAGGTGTACTGTATAATCTTCTACTCATCTTCTGTTCTTTTTCAGGTACTAGAAAGCATAATAACTCTAACCCCCAGTCACCTCCATGAAGACTTTGATTTTAATCAAGATCAGTGGGTGGCAAATGTTGGCATTACCCCAAACATGAACTATATCATTAAATAAAACATGTACTATGCTTTTCAGGAGATTCAGGGGATTTGTTAAGGGCAATTTTTTTTTTTTTTTTTGAGACAGTGTCATACTCTGTCACCCTGGGTTCAGTGCCATGGCATCATAGCTCAGAGCAACCCCAAACTCTCGGGCTCAAGTGATCCTCTTGCCTCAGCCTCCCAAGTAGATGGAACTGCAGGCACTTGTCATGACACCTGGCTAATTTTTCTATATTTTAGTAGGGATGGGGTCTCGCTCTTGCTCAGGCTGATCTCCAACCTTGGAGCTGAGCGATCCTCCCTCCTCAGCCTCTCAGAGTGCTAGGATTATAGGTGTGAGCCACCACGCCTGGTCTGTTAAGGGTAATTTTGACTCTGGCTAAAACATTGTACCCTGACTTTTGAACATATTATAAAGCTTTTTGAGGATGTTACTTGTTTTAAGTGGCTTAAAGATGAGTGTTTTCAAGCCTTCCTTTAGCAGTAAAACCTATTTTGCAAATATGCTTTTACTTGAAATTTCAGTATATAAAACAGATTTTGGCCAAGTGTGGTGGCTTACACCTGTAAACTCAGCATTTTGGAAGGCTGAGCTGGGAAGATAGTTTGAGGCCAGGAGTTTGAGCACAGCCCGAGCAACATGGCTAGACCTCATTTCTACAAAAAATGGAAAAGTTAGCCAGGTGTAGTTGGGCATGCCTATAGTCCCAGCTACTCGGGAGGCTGAGGCAGGAGGATGACTTGAGCTCAGGATTTTGAGGTTGCTGTGAGCTATGGTGATGCCGCTGCACTCTAGCCCAGGCAATAGAGGGAGAACCCTCCCCAAGCCCCCACAGGTTTTTGAAAAGCACTTTTCTAATTGAACCAGAGTTGAGGCTTCTACTCAGCTTAACCCCTGCCTGCCCTTCCTTGGTTGAGCTAATTTACCAGGAACACAGTTGAGAAAGAGTGAGAAACTGGAGCGTGAGCAAGTTTACTTTTGCCGTATGATGAGAGTTTTATTACCTAGAGGAAAATTGCCACAAGTAGAGATTTTATAGCCTTTGGTTATCGGTTATTTATGGGCTCAAATTTCTCTCAGATGCTGGAGATTGAAAGATTAATCAGGCTCGGCGCCTATAGCTCAACCGGCTAAGGCGCCAGCCACGTATACCTAAGGTGGCGGGTTCGAATCCCCAGCCCGGACCCGCCAAACAACAATAATGGCTGCAACCAAAAAATAGCCGGGCGTTGTGGCGGGCACCTGTGATCCCAGCTACTTGGGAGGCGGAGGCAAGAGACTCACTTGAGCCCAGGAGTTGGAGGTTGCTGTGAGCTGTAATGCCACGGCACTCTACCCAGGGGGATAGCTTGAGGCTCTGTCTAAAAAAAAAAAAAAAAAAAAAAGAAAGATTAATCAGAATGATCTCCTCCATAAGCGTCTTAGTTTCTGTCTATTCATCCATCCATTTCTCATATTCATGGAGTTTGTTGGTTTTGTTGGTGTTTTAGATATTTGAAAAAGGGACAAAACCAACCAATAATACTTGCTTTTTTGTAGTATGTATTTTATTGTGTGTGTAGAGGGTACATAGTAGAAAGTTACAAGTGTCAGGAAAAAGGAAAGAGTAAAGGAAACAGTTATTAGAAGTGGGGTGGGGGGGTGGGTTGCCACCTATTTTTAAATAGACTTAAGTGGGAGAAGTTGACATAGGAGCAAAAATGTGAAGGTGGTAAAATTAAGCATGTGGTATCTGGGAGCAGAGGGAATAGGCAGTTCACTCAGGTGCATTTGGACCCCACAAGAGCCCTGCTGGAACCTTATGAAGTTAAGCCAAGGCTAAAATTTCCAGGTTCGGGTGGCTAGGAATAGTGGTAGAATTCCAGCCTGCAGGGGGCTTCATGTGCAATGCAGCTGGCTAACTAGATGAACATCTGTATGTGACTGCGTTAATGGAACCTTCTTACGCTTCTGTTGCAGACCCTTCTAGCCTTTTGCCAGGCTCTGTGTGCCAGCAGAGCTGAGACTATCTATATCTGTCTTGCTGACTTGGGTCTCCACAGTGTTCATAGTTGTTACTCACTATACATGTGTTGATTGAACCAGAAGGATAAAATATGGCTCCTGCCTCTTTGTGATTAAGAGAAGGGTTCGAACACCCAAGCCAGTGGTGCTAACATAGTGCAGAGGGGAATAAGGCCAGCGTCGTCCTGGTGGTACCAGTCAGGCTCCAGGTAGCTGTCTGACAAACATGGGTTTCTAATTTTCTCTGTGGGTTACACTAAATAGTCCATTGTTCATCAAGGAGAGAGGAAATTGATTTCAAATTACTCCTGTATTGGTTAAAAACCAAACTGCCATGAATGCTTTATGGGATCAGGGAGAAGATAGGCCCAGGGTTTTAGCTGCAGTAAAACCTGCTTAATTAACCACACAAGGTCTGTTACCACCAGGCAGCAAGCGTGACCCCTCTTCTACAGCTTAGTTCTAAAGACCTTCCTCGCAGGCAGGGCTGGGCATGGTTTAGATGTGGGAGGGTGGAAGAGTTGTGCTCAGAGCCCTTCTTTTCTGCTCTTTGCTTCCTTCCTGGGTTACTGCTTTTCCTGGCTCCTGAGAATTGACTGTTCTATTTTATGAAACTTGGAGAGCTGGTTATTAAACACAGTCTTTTAAAACACAGAATTATGTAAACTCACTATTCAGTTATATGTAAGAAGTGATAAATGTCCCAAACTTATCACTTTCTAATTATTTGACTTCATTTTGCTATTATCTATGCCCTAGAAGTATGTTTGCGTGTGTGTACAGTAGAACAATGGTTTGCCACTGCTCATCTCTTTCTCTCTTAACATTTAGTGGCTTTCCGGCACATTGGTGGTTTGAAATTGGCCATCTTGGGAATATTTACACCATGGAAATCAGCAAATGCTACAATTTAGCTGTCCTGGAGCTGAATGGTAAACATTTACTGAAACTCTGTGGACTGGGGCAATCCCATCTATTAATTTCCTAGGGCTACCATAGCAAAATACCACCAACTACTGGAGTTATAAGCAAAATGTAGTGTTTCACTGTTCTAGAGGCCAGAATTCCAGAATCAAGGAGTTGGTAAGGTTAGTGCCATTGTAGAGGCTGTGAGCAAGAATCTGGTCCTGGCCACTTGTAGCTTCTGGTCCTTGCTGGCTGTCTTTGGTGTTCCTTAGCTTGTAGGACATGTCACTCCGTTCTCTGTCTCTCATCTTCACATGATCTATGTTCTTGTATCAAATCATGTCATATACTTTCAGTTTAATGCACTTTGGGCTGGGCACAGTGGCTCATGCCTATGATCCTTATAATCCTAGGAGGCTGAGGTGGGAAGATCCCTTGAACTCAGGAGGTTGAGACCAGCCTGAGCAAGAGTGAGACCGAGACCCCCATCTCTACTAAAAATAGAAAAATTAGCCAGGCATTGTGTCAGGTGCCTGTAGTCCCAGCTACTTGGGAGGCTGAGGCAGGAGGAACACTTGAACCTGGGAGTTTGAGGTTGCCTTGAGCTGAGCTGAAGCCCCTGCCCTGAGACTCTGTTGCTCTGGGTGGAGTGCTGTGATGTCATGGTAGCTTACAGCAACCTCAAAACTCTTGGCTTCAATCAGTCTTCTGCCTCAGCCTCCCATAGGGGCCCACCACAACATCTGGCTAATTTTTCTATTTTTAGTAGAGATGGGGTCTTACTCTTGCTCAGGCTGATCTTGAGCTCCTGAGCTCAAGCCATCCTCCTGCTTTGGCCTCCAACAGTGCTAGGATTGCAGGTCTGAGGTACTGCGCCAGCCAGATGTATGCACTTTCATTTGTCAGTTTTATTTTTTAAAGGCACAGTCTTGGTTCTGCCGCCCAGGCTGCAGTGCAGTGGCACTATCATAGCTCACCACAGCTTCCAACTCTGGGTTCATGTGACCTTCCCATCTCAGCCTCCTGAGTAGCTGGTACAGCAGGTGGGCACAGCTAGTTTTTAAAAGTTTTTGTAGAGACTGGGCTTTGCTGTGTTGCCCAGGCTGGTATTGAACTCCTGGCCTCAGTTAATCTGCCTTGGCTTCCCAAGGCACAGTCCATGACCCACTGTGTCTGGCTTGATTTGTCAGTTATGCTACAGTAAAGCTAGAGTAGGGGTATGTGGTGGGGACTAGACTATATTAGAATTCTGTTGCCACATCTGGGGTTTTCTTCTGACTCTTCCATCCTTTTGGGCTTGGACCTGTGTCATTCCCACATATATCTTTCCCTACCTTAGCCAGATATGTCCCATGGTTCATGCACAAGTCACCAGTAGGGGACATTGAGTACATAAACCTTGGCAGGCTTTTATGAATAAATAGCCTCTGCTTTACCAATCAGTGGGCTCAGTGTAAGGTTATTTCTTAAGATTCTTTGCATAGAGTCCCTGTCCTCTGGCCTCAGTCTCAGCACTGCTTTATTTCCTACTGTTTAATTATTCTCACTTTCATATAGTTAGGGGACCACTGCAAACACTGAAAGCCCCCACCCCAGCCTCACAGAATGGCATTCTCTTAGGAAAGAAGGGTTTTTGCCAATAGAAGAAGGAAGGAATCCTGGGCAGGTGAAAATAACATATGCCCACGTTAGAGCCTCGAATGACCCGACATATTCTAAACCGATCAACGTGTTACAGATTCAAGGATCCAGAATATTGTGGTATGTTGTGTCTCTCCTCCCCTCAGCATTGCAGCTGGTGAAACAGAAGTGGAGTGGACAGCTCCCTGTGATGTAAAGGCTGTGTGTAAGGGGCTGCTCCTGAGAGATGTTCATTTTGGTGCAAATCCTCTTCTTGACATGAATATCCTTTAAATACTTACGAATATTGTCCTGAGAAAATGTCACGTGAGTTGGGAAGTCAGATCAAACTGTGTTCCTCGGGATTTGTTAAAACTGGAATGCCTCAGGCCAAATGCCAGCCAGATGCATCAAAGTCCACAGTCAATCTAAGACTGCCCTGAGACACATCACTGCTGCTCTCATTTCCTGAGATTTTTTTTCCTTTCCCACAAAAAGGCAGTTCCAGAAACTCTTTAAACCTTACTGTCCTCCCCTCCCTCCTTTTGCTGCTGTTGTTGGGGGAAGGAGGTAGCAGAGGGAGGGTCTGAACAAAGATAGCAGAATCTGGTCAGAAATTTGATTATTAACCCCACTTTCCCTCCTGACGGCCTAGGGGTGAGGTTTTAGCTGTTGGGGTTTATCAGTTCCGGGGCCCACTTTCTGCAGCTTGTATCTGTGGCAGCTGATGCAGAGGTTGTAAACTCATGTAAATGCCATCTGGGCTCAGGAAGCTAGCGGTGAAGGAGGGAGGGAGCGGAGAAGCAGGGAGCGACCCACTGTGGTGAGCTGGACACAACTTGCTTCTCAGGGACCAGCATGGCTGGGCTTGGGCTGATTATTGTCCTGTGGGGATTTGAGTCAGTGTTGTTTTAGATCATTCTAACATTTGAAGAGAAACTAGAGATCTGAAATTTTACCTAATTACCTCTCCCATTTTTACAATTTTGCTAATGGATTTGGTTTTTGTTACCGCATGAGGGCTGAGCTGGTTGTATTTGGCTAGACCTGTGCTGTGGGTGGCCACTTTTGATCCCTGGTCTGCATCTTATCCAGCGCAGATGGCTTGTTGGGGATGTTGTTTGATACCTTGGCAGCACCTGTGTTTCTGGCTTCCTTCCTAATAGAGCCTTGTTTTTGTCCACCTTCCTCCATGAAGCTGAGCTCCAGGATTGTCTTTCTTTGCATTGCATCCCTTATTAGTGATTGGTTCAAGACTTGTCATGTGATCTCTACCCAGTGGGCCCTTTCAGGGAAAGCTCTGTGCGTCCTTGTAGCCTGAGTGGTGGTGTTGGCACTGCCTGGCCTGGGTGTGGCCAAGATGTGCTGCCCACAGCTGTTGACCTGCTGAGGGTGAGGTCAAGGTGGAAGAGGTGGGAAGGGAAGAACCTGGGTTCTTGCTGGCATCCTGGAGTTGCTGAGTGAGCTGGCTGTGGAAGCCTGGTCTGCCTTTGGACTTCACTTGTGTAGGATAATAAGTTCTTTATTGCCTAAGGCAGGATGAGTCTGCCTGAGAGGCAGGCTGGGGAAGAGACCCCAGTCCATTCCTAGACCTCTTGAATTGTTGGTGATAAAGAATTCCTTTTCAGATGCCTGGCTGGGCTGTCTCCAATTTAGGGCTAGATATCGGGTAGGATCTTATCCTATGTCTCTACACTAATCCCTTGTTATTGGCCCTTTGGAGGATTATCCAAGATAATACTCTGGTCCTTCTGTTGAGAAGGAAGCTCTGGGCTCAGTGAGGAAAAGCATGATCCCTTACATCTGCCCTGGTGGCTCAGCCTGCGGAGTGAGTGGTAGGACTGCCGTGCTTTGTCACCCATGGTTTCAGGTTAGGCAGCCTGAACATACTGGTGCCTTTGAGCTCTATAGAGGGTTTGGTACGGATTAACGCTAACTAAACTATGGCCTCTTGTACTTGGAAAAATTATTTTTCAGAATCATATGCCTTTATCATCAAAGGGGGCTTGCTCTTAATGGAAAGGCTGAGTTGTGTTTAGAATAATAAAAAATTTTCGGCTCTTAAAAGGACAATGCAGAAAGTGGTTGTTGTCTAGCACCTTAAAGCACCCCCCATCTCTAAACATTCTTCATATTCTCTTTATTTTAAAATAAGAAATAAGATTGCATTTTAAGAGGATCTGTTTTCAATTTCTATTGCTTTAAGTGGGTTATTCTTCCCACCCCTTTTCAATTAATTAAAAATTAAAGATTCCTTTTTATAGGACTGCCCTTCTGTTTATAATGAGGATAAGTTTGGATCATACTCATTTTCACACTTAAATATGTTTATTAGTATCTGGTATGGAGAGTTAGTGAAGTGTGTGGTAAGGAGTGTCAACCCTTATGTCACACTGCCTGAGTTTGAATCCCAGCTCTGCCAATTACTGGCAATTCACTTAATTTCATTATGCCTTAGTTTCCTAATCTGTAAAATGAGAGTAATTATAGTACTGATACTGTAGGGATGGGAGGCTTAATTTAATACATTTAAAGTGCCTGGCACACTGTGAGTGTGTGTGTGGGGTCACTTTGGTGCATAGTGAAGAACAGCAGTAAAATCTGCAATACTACTGCTGGCTATGTCATCAGAGATTTCAAAAGATTTGAATCATTTGGTAGATGTATCATCACTGTTTCTTAGATTACAAATGATTTATTGATGGATCTAAAAAATTACCCTGGGAAGTAGGCTTGGGAAAAGGAGCCTCCGTGGGGCAAGGACTCTGGGCTGCAGCCAGCAGTCTTTATAGCAGATGGATAAAGAGATTATGTAGTATGTTTGCCTACATGGATTTGGCTGTACTCAGGGTAATAGTAAGAACAGGAACTGGATATTACTTAAGAGCTCAGCACTGAAGCATATGCAGCATTTGATAAGACACACATGTCTCTGTAAAGTGACCGTTCCTTTCATGGGTGGATAGTTCTCATTTCATTCACTTAACACTTTATTCTCTCATTGTGTCATTCTTTTTCTGAATGGCAAAAGCAAGGTTTGAACTGGTATCTTAATCATCTTGTAATGGTTGAAAGCATGGGATTTAAGAGCCAATAAAACCTGGTCTCAAGCTCTGAAGACATCATGTACCACTGTGACCTTTGAGGATGTTATTCCACTTGTCTTGGGGTTAGTCTTCTCACCTGTAAAATGGGGGTACCCATCTCTTAGAACCTCCTTGAGTGGGTCAAATGGAATTAGGTATGTAAAGTGCATTTCTCATTGTTTTTAATTTTCATCTTTTTCCTGCTCTATTTCTAAGCACTCACTATGTTGGCTACCAAGTCAGAAAACTTGAAAGCTTTCTTGGAATGGAAATGTGGAATTTTTTTCCACACATAATGGAATGTAACATTTTTTTGCTGATTTTTCTGATGGTGTTTTCTGAGAAGGGAACCTATTTAGAAGGAAAAGAACAATTTTTGTTTCATTAGTAACTACATGTTTCTAGTGGGTCTTTAGTTTATTTGGAGCTGTTTTCCTGAAATTTGTGGGTGAATTAAAGCAGGGGTTGGCAAACTTTCTCTGCAAACTACTATCTTTTTCAGATAGTAGATGTTTTTGGCTTTGCAGGCCATATGTCTCAGTTGGACTGACTCACTGCCTTGTACTGCAGAAGTAGCCACGGACAATACATCAACGCACGGCTGTGTGCGCACAAACTTTTATTTAGGGACACTGAAATTTGACTTTCATGTACATTTCATGTGTCACAATATATTCTTTTGATTTCTCTCCCCAACCATTTAAACATGTAAAAACCATTCTCTGCTTAAGGACCATACAAAAAAGAGGCAGCAGGTGGATGTTCCTTTGACCCCTGCATCAAGGTTTTGATACTACAGGGCAGTGTATGATCTGTGTAGTTGATGAGGCTCTCATTTAAAGAGCTTGCCTGGTGAGCGTCTTGGAATGTGAAGCATCTTTCTGTAACATTTGTTGGGACTCTGCAATTCACTCAGGTTGAGAACTTTTCTTGGATGGCCTTTGCCCAGAGTGAGATGCACATGTACTTCCCGTTCAGTTCTCGGCAGTGCGGAGCTTGTGGCTTATTTCCAGTTAGCAGTGTTAGCTCCCTGAGCCCAGGTAGCTGCTGGGCTTGAAATGCCTGATTGCCTCCCTGAAAAGCTGTTAACTTCTCCACCCCTTTTGAAAGGATCCTCAGCTTTATGCATTCTCCAGCCTATTTTGTTCCTCTGCCCGCCCCGCGCCCCCTCCCCCCCCATTAAAGGTGCATTAGTGTATTCTCAGTGCAACACTTTAGAGTTCTTGGAATGGGCAGAGACCAGTTATATCCCACAATAGCAGGATAATCAATGGAAAGAGATAGATTGCCAGGTTGTAAATCATGTGAGAGAATTTGATGATATCAGCTTCAGGGGAATGGGATCCTATTACTTGTTCTGAATTCTCTGGTTCCTAGAATTAATTTTTTTTTTTTTTGGTGCTTGTAATCATTAGGTGGAACAGCCTTTACTGTGAACTAGAGGATGACAAAGGACAGCTCAGCTTTGTCCCGAACATTCCACTCCTTCTGTGCCTCCCTGTCTGTGCTTACTTCGGATGGGAGATGCTTTCTGTAGCCACACTCAGCACAGCAGAGTAGTTTACACTTAGACTGTCAAGAAGTCCCAAGAACTTTATCCATCCATATTCAAAAGTGAAGAAAATCACGCCCTTTTAGGACACTCAGAAAACTAGCAGCATCCTAGCAAATGCATTTGCCGGCAATGGGAAGCAAAGGGCTTTTCCTGCTTTTAAGAGAAATAAATTGTGCCTTTTACTTTCTGACTTAATGCAGAGAGATGAAAATATGCTAAAAATATGTTTTTAAAAAGACATAGACCAGAGACATTTTGGAACCTTTTCATCTAGCAAAGCCAGCTTCCCTTTAAGCAAAGCATCAGGATTGCTTCAATATTTAGGTATTAATATTCTCTTGTGGCTCAATCAGCTCTTTGAAAATGAATTTCTCCGCACTGCTGTCACAATTAAAGAAAGACATGCTGAGGTGAAAGGGAATTTGTGTGTTTCTTAGATTGGAAGAATGTGTTGAGTGAAATGAACATTCTCTCAAGGTTAAATTATCTATTTAAAACCCTTCCAATTACAGAGCCAGGTACAATCTTTGATGAGATTCAGGGAGAACAAATGAGTTAATCTGTGCATGTGAGAGAGAAAAAAAAAAGAGAGAGATTCTGTTTGTATGAAGGAAAGCTATGAAATTAGAATGAACTGGATATTGTTTATTATGGGGGGAAATGGTTACATAAACTGAACACGGTGTAGTCTCAACTTTAAAGCATGAAACTATTAAGGGTTACTAAAGGTCTCATAATGGAAGAGGGTAGGGGTAGTTTTGTTACTGTAGTGCGTTTTCTTTCCCAAAAGAGTCAGGTGACCAGAATAGAAAACCATTAGTGATATACTGTGACCTCTGTAGATTGAATCTAATTCAAGGAATTTGGATGGCAAATACAGTTTTAGTTTAACAGGAGGTTTCATGGCGTGGCTTTCTAGATAATCGCCCAAGTCCTGTAGGCTTTGCCTCTGAAATCTTGATTGTCTTGGGCCAGTCGGTTCTGTCTCTTCTGCTATTGCGTGTAAACCACTGTCCTCCTTAAGTTAAAGCCTCTAGGTGGTTGGTCACCGTGCTTTTAGAAACACCTTCTTATTAACACATTAAAAAATCCACACTTTTACTGGTGGACCTGCCTCTGCCTCTCACCTCTTCCCTTGCATTCGCCACTCACACACCAGCTCTGGCCTTCACAGCTGGGATGGTTCATCGGACCTGGTTCCAGCTGGCCTCGCCCTACCTCCCTGTTAGTTGCTCGGGCTATTGCCTTGCTGGTACAGTATTGTAGACCCTGGAGCTAAACTGGTGGGTTCAAATCCTGGCTGAGCTGCTGACCAATCCTGTGACCTCTGGTGAGTTTTCTCGTCTTTTTTATTTTTTGAGACAGAGTCTTACTTTGTTACCCTCGGTAGAGTGCTGTGGTGTCACAGTTCGCAACCTCAAACTCTTGGGCTCTTGGCTCAACCTCCCAAGTAACTGGGACAGGTGCCTACCACAGCGCCCAGCTATTTTTAGAAACGGTGTTGCTCTTGCTCAGGCTGATCTAGAGCTCAAACTATCCACCCGCTTTGGCCTTCCAGAATTCTGGGATTACAGGCGTGAGCTACAGTGCCCGGCCGAATTTCCTCATCTTTAAGTTAGGCATGATAATAATTCTACTTTTTAATAATACTTAAAAATTCTACTTAAGTTTGTGCTGAGGAATACATGAGTCAAAATACAAAAAGAATTTAGACCATTGCTTTGCACTCAGTAAGTGCTGTGTAGATGCTGATACTGTTTGGTTATAAAATCAGCACCATAATTATCTCTGCCCTTTAGATTTGTATGTGGCATCTCTGTCTCTTGAACATTTCAGCTCAAGTGCCTTTCTGAGTGAGCATCCCCACCAGAGGCCTCATAATGGAGAGAACCTACTCCTTCCTTATGTACCATGCACTCTACCCATAATAGGACAAAAAAAATACAGGAAAGAAATGGCAATAACAACATAAAAGAACCCCTCTCCACCCCCCACCCCCACCCTCCCCAGCCTCAACTACTTGGATTCATTGCCACCTGGATGCCTTGTCACCTCTGGACACATGAATGTATTTTCATGTCCTACAAATAAGGATGTTCTCCCATAGTTCTGTATTAATGTGTCCATTAAAGTTGGGAAATTACCTTTGATGCCGCACTACTTTCTAATCCTCAGAGCCCATTCAAATATGCCCTGATTGTCCCAATCACAAAAGGAGCCATTTAGGATCATATGTCTGCTGTTAGTCTGCGTCAGGTCTGGAACAGTTTCTTGGGCGCTCAATCTATGTATCTGTCCCACAGCACGTTGGATCACTGTTCCACGTGGACACTGCTTCACCTCCATTAGACGTGGACACTCCATGCTGAGCGCTTCTGTCTGCCATGTGTGGATACCCTCATCATCCCACTAGGTCACCCCTTCTGAACAAATGGCACCTTTGTGCAGAATAAGCCATGCCTTCCTCCTGGTGGACAGCAGCCCCGTGCTAGGGTACTTGGTCCCGTGAACAGGGTATGTGGGCTGGATTTCTTTGTTCTTAATTGACCAGGCACTTTTATGTTCTACAAAAAGTATCCAAGTTTATGCAGCAGCCCTGGTGACTCTACCATATCCAGCCCCCACACAGTCGATGGGTTGATAATGGTCCTCATCCTCCTTGGATGGGGGTGGTACTGCTGCAGGTGTGCAGCGGTGTTAAACTCAGGAATTTTGAGAAAAGTTGCTGCTGGGAGTTGATTTCCTGCTATTAACACTGTGACACTGAAAGACAGAAAATTTGGTTCAGTGAGAGGGGACTGAAGTAGATGGGCAGAGAAGGTAGAGGGCCAGACAGTTGTTTGGGCTTTCTCACCTCGGGTGAGGGCATGAGACACATTTGTTTGGGGTTTCTTACCCCTGGCCTTGGGAGATGCAGTTGTTTGGGGTTTCTCACCCAGGGGAAGGTCCCTGTGTTCCTAGACAGCCATGACTGTGTGCAGTGAAGTCATGCTTATATGACTGCTGCTTGGCACCTTGCCTCTATTGCTCCTCCTGGGAATAAAGGTGCACAGGTCCTTCTATTTGTGTGGATTGTGGATTGTGGTCTTTTTGTGTAGCTCACTCCCTGGCTACCAGGAGCTGGTTAAGCGTGGATCTCTATTAACTTAGTTCATCAGCCAGCGAGAGCTGAATAAAGACATTTTACCCCTGCCCTCCACCCCTGAATTACTCTCTGGTCTGTCCGAGTTAGAACACTTACTTGCATTACCGAAGGGTTAGAAAAAGAGGAGTGCTGTTGGTTTTATGGAAGGATTGGGTACCTGATCCTGGTTTGTATCTGCGGCTAGCCTGGATCCCTGCCCTTCTTGGGATTTGAGGGCAATCCCATATTCTTACAATAAATTCAACCTTGCCATTAAGCTAACAACAGAAGCAAGTCACATGGTGAAGCCCCATGTCAGGGGACAGAGAAGTACACTGGGTGGGAGGAACTGCAGAGTTGCCTGGCAGAGGACTGGGCATGGAGTTGATCACCCAGTTTATTGTAGAGATCAGCTTGTTTGTCAATGGCTATCTCATTAATAAGTAGTAAAATCCAAGTGAGGTGTCTCTAGTTAGGGTGTTGACATTTAATCACTTTTCAATTACTTCTAGATAAAATAGTTAGGAACTTGATCTGCATGGTGTACAGGCAATTTAAAAGAGTGTTCCTCTTGTTGCTTTCTCTTGCCTTCTTGTTACATAGGAAGTTTACTTTTAGGGAGGTAGTGTTGAGCTGGATATGGTGGATCACACCTGTAATCCTGGCACTCTGGGAAGTTCGAGACCCCTAGGGGTGAGAGTTGTTACTAAAAATAGAAAAAAATTAGCTGGGCATCATGGCCAGCGGGTGTGTGTAGTCCTAACTACTTGGAAGGCTAAAGCAGGAGGATTGCTTGAGACCTGATGCCATGGCACTTTAGCCTGGGCCACACAGAGTGAGACTCTGTCTCAAAAAAAAAAAAAAAAAAAAAGAAGGTAAAATTAAGCTGCTACAGAACTTCTAAGAACCAGATGGCCTTCATTTCTTTCTTCCTGATTAGCTATAATAGAGCTAATTGTCCAGCTGAGAGAGGCTTAATTTTACAGGCTTACCGGGGAGGCAAGCTTATTGTTCACAGCTTTGCACCCCCTCTTGCCTTCCTTGCCAGAGGCTCTGCTCATGCAGAGGGACCTGAATCCTAACACTGAAGAATTTTAGAAGAAGTTAGATTTTTATAGGGAGTCACTGCAGTGGATCAGTATGAAAACATTTCTCTTTAATTCTGTGAGTTCAAGATGTGCCTGTGTTGTTCTTACGCTCTGCATTCTGTGTCTCCTTTGTTGTATCACATTTTAAGTGGCTTTGATGGACAGTGGGAATTTAGATAGTGTTTTTCAAATAACGTTTGCGTTTAATGTCCTGTAGGCAAAGGCCTGATAGTATTGGAGACCATTTTAAGGAGTTATAATATAAAAATTATGCTGAATTATAAATGTGCAGGGGACACATTATAACTAATTATTAAGCTTACAAAGAGGCCAAGTGGTACTTGGTAAATCTTATTATTTAGCATGGTGGAAAACCTATTTTTGCATCGGTGGAAATATTACACTGAACCAGTGTGCCTTTTATGCAGAGTAAAGATAATAGTGGCTGGAATGTAAGATCAGCCATGTGCTACGTGGAAGATGGCAGGCTTAAAAAAAAATCCATTCGTATTTCTGGCAAATTGTCTTACCATAATCCACATGCCTTTCTAATTTAAAATATGAAACTTAAATAAAAGTTTATACTGAAGTTATGTCCATTAAGAAACTGGAAAATAGTTAAGTCTCACCACCTAAACTCTAACATTAACGGGGTGTGTGTGTGTGTCCTGCTAACATTTGAATTGTGAATTCACATTGCATTCCCTTGCAAGGATGTGCCATTTTTAATTAAGACTAAAACATGGTGGGGTTTTCTAAATTAGGCCTGATTATAATTGCAGATGGCAGTTGAGCTTTTGGAAGCTGGTTTCTTTAACTGTTAAATAAAAATTGTCTTTTTTAGTATTGGTTTGCAGAAGTTCAGCAGTGGTTGTTTAGGGAAAAAAAGATTCACCTTTATTTCTATTAAACTAAATATCACGGCATATCCATCTTCTATTAAGGGATTTGGGTCTGAAGACATTTTTTCTTAAAAGACTTTCCTAACAATTGATCAAATAAAGAATTTTGACCTATAGACCTGAACTTTCTAGAAGCTTTATGTTGATAAATCTGGAAAACTCATGATAGATATTTTCTAGGTGTTTTTTCCTCCAGTTAGTTATTGAGTCAGTGCAATAATAAAGTGGCAGTATTCTTTTTTATTATAAGGAGTTTGTTTCATTGATCATTAGTAGACTTTTAGCAATCAGAATCTATGTAGTCTCCTTCTGTTGGTCAGGCAAACTTGATTGTATTCTGTGTTTAAGAAGGCATCATGGGCAGGAGAGCCTGGGTTTGTCATGAGTTTCTGTATAGAGTTCCATATACACTAGAACCTATGTAAGTTGACCACCCAGGTGACTGTAACAAAGTAGTGAAGACAATGTAAGGGGTCAACATATGGAACTAGGCCTCCTGTCTTGATAACATATGTGTGGTGTGTGTCCTGTCTATGAAAATTAGTAGAACTATGGAGGTTCTACTGTATATACAGCTTCTGCCTGTCGACACACTAGACAAGTGATTTGCAACCAGGACTTTACAATCTTGCTCTCCATCAACAGGCCGTTTGGCAATGTTTGGAAACATTTTATATTGTCAGGATTGGGAGAAGAGTGCCACTGGGATTCAGTAGGTAGAGGCCAGGGATGCTGCTGCACATCTGGTAGTGCACAGAACAGCCACTCACAGGAAGGAATTGTCCCACCCAAGATGTCATCAGTGCAGCTTTGGAGGAACCCAACGCTGCATAGTGAGCCTGGAGTGCCTTCCTTGGTCTCCCACTTTAAGAGTTGTCCACTGTACTACATGGACCTACTGTATTTTATTTTCCCACTCTTGTATTGGTGGGGATCAGTGGGTAGTATTAAATGTGGTTTTTCCTTCTCTTTTTCTTTTTCTGGAGACAGAGTCTTCCTTGTCATCCTGGCTAGAGTGTTAGGGTGGCATCATCATAGCTCACTGCAGCCTCCAACTCCTGGGTTCAACTGATCCTCCTCCCTCAGCCTCCTGGAGTAGCTGGGATCACAGGCATCCACTACCACACTCAGCTAGTTCTTTTAGTTTTTGTGAAGACAAGGTCTTGCTCTTGCTCAGGCTGGTATTGCACTCCTGACTTCTAGTGATCCTCCTGCCTTGGCTTCCCACAGTGCTAGGATTACAGGCCTGAGCCACCTTACCTGGACTTACATGTGAATTAGTAAGAACTCGTGTTTTCTGGAAGAAGTCAACAGGGAAGGTGAACAGTGTGTTAGTGATGTATCAGGTGGGTGGCATCACGGATGGAACCAGAAGTTTGCAGCCGGCTAGGTGTGTGGATTTGTTTATGGGCTTTGAGGACTGCTTTGACCCTGAGGAAGTCTACCTTGGTTAGAGCAGATGTCACTCCTTAAATGTTAGCTCTTATAAGTGATGAATTCTTAAAAAGGTGCTGATGAAAACATCTCAATAAATAACATCTCGCAATTCTGTTACTCCTTCACCCTGAATTCTCCCTAATGAAGACTGGCTGTATACAGCAGCACTGCTTAATTTTGTTGCATTTTGTATAACTGCTCAGAAAATTAAGAGACCAGGGAACTAGCATTGAGTAGAATAATAAAATGACTTCCTTGAATGGTGACACTTTTGATGTTTTTTTTTTTTTTTTTCTGCCTTACAGTGAGTGGAGGAATAAGGGAGGACGCTGTCATGGGCCTATAAACAGCTGATAACAATGGCTTCATTTACATTTTGTAGCTTGTGGAGCCCCCTCCTTCCAGCACATGCATAGGGAATTGAAATTGCAGTTTGCCTATTATGTGTTGGCAGTAATCTTTCAAAAAAATTTTTATGTTTCAAATCAGGCAGCCAACAGCAGTAGCCAGTGATATATGGGGCTATTGATGTGAATTGAATTTGCTGAGGGAAAATGGGATTTGGTCGCTGTATGAACTTATAATGAGGGAGCCCCACAGATTTGTAACGGTCAGCCATTGATTGTGCCCAGAATCAGCTAGGAATTAAATACCTTTTGTGGACAGTATGAAATGAAACTAGAGAGCCCCCCCCCCCACTTTCAATGAATGAAGTTATTCTAAAGTCTTGTCATTTGGTTTGGCAGTGGAAGATGCTTGAAGTTAATAGTTAATTCTTTTAATGAGTTTAGAAAATTCAATCAATGGTCTTCATTGATACCATTGTCTTATCAGTAAAAATATTGGGACCCATGTCCCCTGTGTGTGTGTGTTTTTATTATGTATATGTGTTTTTATACTAAAATTGTATGTAAATTGTAAAACATTAAAGATGTAAAGTGTTGTCCAGGCACGGTAGGCCATCCCTGTAATCCTAGTAATGGGAGGCTGAGATAGGAGGATTGCTTGAGTCCAGGAGTTGGAGGTTGCAGTGAGCTATGACAATGCTCCTGCACTCTAACCTGGTCAACAGACTCTATGTGTCTTTAAAAAAAGGTCAAGCATGTAGTCACAACTACTATGAATATGCGGGTTAACTATTTTTTCTCATGTCCTCAATGAGTTGTCTTATGCATTCCTGAGTGCTCCATGCTGGAAATGATAGATGCTAATAAATACTACCTTTAAGTGACAGTGTCAGGCCCTGGAGAGTATTGGGCTGCCTTTCTTTCCATCCTTCAGGCATCTTGCTAAAATTTAAATGACTTAATCTTGAATCGTTACTATGATTATATGGTGTGAGCTATAGATACTAAACATTCAGAAGTGATTCTTCTCCAGAGGTGTGAGGTGTAAGCTAGAAATAGATTGTCAACACAAGCCTACTTCTTATGTTTTACCTGGCTTTGCCTTAGCAATTTGCGTCCGGATTCATGTCAGTACTGTAACTTTTTCCCCCTTCCTCCTTCCTTCCCTCTCTCTCTCCCTTACTCTTTCACTCTCTTCTTTCTTTCTTTGTGTCAGGATAGGATGGTTCTCTACATAATTAAGTAGGGTGTATGTGAGATAGCCAGCAAAGGGTATGGCATTGTGTAAACGCTCGTTTAATTTTGGTTCATTTATTCTCTCAGCAGTCTGTTTTTCTTGGAAGTCTTGAAACCATTTCTCGAAAGTCTTCACTTAATCTCAGAGTGTCTTATATACTAAGATGAACAGATGGTACAGTATTTGCTGGGCACACATCATTCATTTGGGTGTTCTTTTTTCCCCTCTGTAAGTTAAGTTTCTGGAGGTTAGAAACCGAGTTTAAACTTGTTTTGTGGTTGACTTTCTTGCCTCTTTCCCGACACCTTGTTCAGCACGTAGTCAAACAACTTATTTTTAGGTTCAGGTAAAAAGGCATTTTTGTGTTTCTCAAACCTTAGCTTTTGGTTGAAGCAGAAGACTTGCTTTGAAATTACAGAAGGTAGACGAGGAAGGGGGAGCTGGAAGGATTTCAGGAAGGAGAGTTAGCTAATTGTAATTAGTGCCTAACAGAAGCTGGTATGTTTTTGTAGTTTTCTGTTGTCAGTCACTTTGGATGATAATTTTTCTGCTATTATTTTTAAGTGACAGATTGCAGTATGTATTTTAGGACCTGCCACCCATTTTGATTTGAAAGATTATGTTGTCGGATTTTTAGACACTGCAGGTAAAGACCTAATTTTACTAAATAACAGGGACCTATGAATCTTGTAAATTATTTTCCTCTTGCAAATGAAAGTGCTTTTCTCTGATTTATCATACAAATAATTATAAATCCTGTAACTGAGCAAAGTAAAACTTTTTTTTTTTTGAGACGGAGCCTCAAGCTTATCCCCCTGGGTAGAGTGCCATAGCATCATGCTCACAGCAACCTCCAACTCCTGGGCTCAAGCGAGTCTCCTGCCTCAGCCTCCCAAGTAGCTGGGACTACAGGCGTCTGGCCATTTTTTGGTTGCAGCCATCATTGTTGTTTGGCG
>CAUYTI010098592.1:0-13660 GCA_963575145.1 Galago senegalensis | reverse complement strand
AGCTGTCCCCCTGGGTAGAGTGCCATGGCATTACAGCTCACAGCAACCTCCAACTCCTGGGCTCAAGCGAGTCTCTTGCCTCTGCCTCCCAAGTAGCTGGGACCACAGGCGCCCGCCACAACGCCTGGCTATTTTTTTTTTGGTTGCAACCGTCATTGTTGTTTGGCGGGTCCGGGCTGGGGATTTGAACCCGCCACCTTAGGTGTACGTGGCTGGCGCCTTAGCCGGTTGAGCTATAGGCGCTGAGCCGCAGCCATGTCTTAATAGACCCTGCCCCTGGCACAGTCTTCTTTTTATCCCCAGTCAAAAAGTTCTGGCTCCCGGTTACCTTTCTTGTTGGTCAGTTTGAATCAAGGGGGAGAAGCAGGCTTGGCTTTTACAGAACCGTGGGCTTTTACAGAAGTGGAAGCAAGCATCAGCCTCCAGGTCCCAGGAAGTTAAGTTCCTACAAACTCCTAAGAGCTGAGTCACCGTTGGGAGGACCTCACAGGTGTATCCTTGGGGTCTCCTTGAGAAGTCTCTGTTCTCTTAGACCTTACTTTTTCTGGGTATCCTCTCTCATTCCCCACTTTGAGACTGTATATTTTAACTTGGGGGTCTCAATATCAGCTTGCTCCTATAGGAGCTGGGAGTATTTCATATAAAACACATGTGATGTGGGTTTTTTCTTCATTGACATCTGTTTTGATTATCTAGAGCAGGTGTCCGCAAACTATGGCCCACAGGCCACATGTGGCCTGCCTAGGACATTTATCAGGCCCGCCAGTTGTTTTTGCCACTACTGCCTGTCCTGTTTAGCAGCCAACTTGTCCCAGGGCCTGTAGTCTGGCCCTCCAATGGTCTGAGGGACAGTGACTGGCCCTCTGTTTAAAAACACTGGCCCCCTGTTTAAAACGTTTGAGGACCCCTGATTTAGTGTATAGCCCTGATTATTAGTGGGAAGAGACAGGGAATAATAAATCTAACTCTGGTGATGGCTAGTACTCCTTCTCCTTCTTCTTTTTTTTTTTTTTTAATATTAGAGACAGAGTCTCACTTTGTCACCCTTGGTAGAGTATCGTGGCATCCCAGCTCACAACAACCTCTAGCTCTTGGGCTTAGGCGATTCTCTTGCCTCAGCCTCCTGAGTAGCTGGGACTACAGGTGCCCGCCACAACACCCAGCTACTTTGTTGTTGTTGTTGCAGTTTGGCTGGGGCTAGGTTCGAACCTGCCACCCTTGGTAAATGGGGCCGGCACCCTACTCACTGAGCCACAGGCACTGCCCTAGTACAATTCTATAAGGGTTGAAAACCAGTCTTTCCACAGGTGTTGAGGGCTTTGCCTGTACCAAGTCTATACTGGGACATGAGTCAATGTCTGTGTTTTTCTTTACTATGTCTCGTATGACTTTTACTTGGTTTCTTTTTTTTTTTTCTTTTTGAGACAGAGTCTCACTGTTGCCCTCAGTAGAGTGCCATGGCTTCATAGCTCACAGTAACCTCAAACTCCTGGGCTCAAGAGATTCTCTTGTCTCAGCTTCCCAAGTAGCTGGGACTATAGGTACCCACCACAACAGCTGGCTATTTTTAGAGATGGGGTCTGACTCTTGCTCGGGCTGGTCTTGAACTCCTGAGTTAAAGAAATCCACCTGCCTTGGCCTCCCAGAGTGCTAGGATTACAGGCATAAGCCACCATGCCCAACCTTCTTACTTGGTTATTAATTTGCAAGACTTGGTCCAGGGGTTACACTGACCCATGGAGCAATCTGTCTGTATCTACTACTCTTTTTTTTTTTTTAAGCAGAAGAACAGATAATTTAATTATACAAATGAAATCACTTTCCTTTGCTTCAGGAGTTCAAGTAAGTTCATTTGCTGTCAGAAAGAAAGGTTTTTTTTTTTTGAGACAGATGCTCCCTACCAAGTCTTGTTGGAGATGAAGGCACATAGTACCTTTTGCTACAGCTGTACTGTATGTCTGAGTTACTAAGGGACAGTCATGAGAGGCAGAGTCTGAGATTTCACTGGCTGTCTCCATACTGCCATCCAACCGGTGCTGCTTCATGAGGGTGCACTCACCCCCCTCCTGGGGGTCCAGGTTCTAAAGGTACCTGTCAGAGGCCCCCACAACAGCCGGGGGATCTTCTGAATTGTGGCCAGTGAAAAGATGTTTTTGTGGCCACAGAAGGGTAGGTGGACTGTGGCAAAGGCTCTGCCCTGGTTGAACATTTCTGTCACTTGCGAAGGCAGGTGGCTAGTGGAGGCCATGAACATCTTCCCAAAGTACCCAGTCCAATTGGTGGTTCCTCTGGAGGGTTTTCCTTCACAGTCTTAAGTTTGAAGATGTGCACAGTCTTGCCATTGCTAGATGCAGAGAGCAACATACCGTCCATACTGAAGGCCTAATGAGCAGATGCTAACACACCTCTTAACTCCTCTCCTGAATTCAAGGAGTTTTTGTCCCTCTGGAATGGAAAATACTCTAATCACGGTCCCCTTCTCAGAAGCAGTGGCACATTTGTTCCATTTGCATTAAAAGTCAATGCTGCTAAAGGACTATCATGAGCCAGGATCATGTTTGTAGCTCTCAAATTAATCATATCGAAGACCTGCACTTCTCCAGTGGTTGCGCTCCCTGGGTATGCCAAGTAACAATTGTCATTGTTTATTGACAGTACACACAAGCCTGCAGAGGGTCTCTCTGATCACATGCAGTACCTTCGTATCCTGGATGTTGTGTGTATATAGAGATACTTCATACTGTAGTCTCTGCCTGTTGAGCTTCACAGCCAGTATCATGTTGGAGTGGCATAGTTAGTGATCTTGGTTCTCTTCTTGAAATGGCAAACTTAGCTTCCTGGGGGCTTTGAGGCTAATGATGGCCACTAAGCTTCTTGAAAACAGTCTTTCTACAATGCACACATCTTCAATATCAGTGCATTCATAGATTTGTTCCAGCTTATCCACAGAAGAAAGGCAGAAAAATTTATAACCTGACTTACTACCAACAGCTAGGGACCAGGATACAGTGAGATGACAGAGACAGTTCCTCTTGGTGCCCTTTGCACTGCTGTGTTGTCCTGTTGAAGTTGGCGAAGAGCAACTTGCCAGTGCCAGCTTCCCTGCTCTGGCTCACTGGGTTCATGGCTGGGCACTTGGTGGGCAGGAGCGTCGGCCCCCCACGGGGCACTTGCCCACGAGGGTGGGTCGGGGTGTGCTCAGGGTTGATGCCTGCCTGCTCTTAGCCTCTGTCCCCTCTTAGCTTGCTGTCCTGGGATCAGTCACCGCGTCTTCCTGTCCTCATTCTTGTTTATGCTCCAGCGTCTCTCTCTTTTTTGGTTCATGATATTTCTTTTGCTACAGTTCTTACTGTCTCAGGTGCCTTCCTTCTATCATATATTTTAGCCTTTCACAATCGACACCACTTTTCTACAAAATCTAAGGCACAGAGGTATTTCTGATTTGTCCTAAGATTTCTTTCCCAGCTCCTTCTGCTGCAGCACCCTCACAAGGCACTATAGGCATTAACCTTCAGAGTCACCTGGCTGGCCTTTCCCTGGTCTGAACCAGCATTCAGATTACAGGGTGTGTGACTCCTCTTGGGTCTTCTACCTAGGCCTTAATTTTACCATGATGGGGCTCTGTGGGATTGTAATATACATATGGGTTTTCACCTTTCCTTGTGTCACATGTTGAGTACTGTGTCTGATTATGAGTGCAAGCTCCCTTCTGGGTGCCTTCGCATTGATAAAAGCTATAAAGGAGTCACCTTTTGTCCTATCTCAGTGGTGTGAGTGTGCAGATCACATTCTTCCTCCCCCTTTCCCAAAGTCCAAAGTCTAATTAAGACAAGTGCAGAGAGGAATTTCCTTAGGCTGCAGCCTTGTGTTGACCAGCCAGCTCCTGGTATGTGTTTGGAGTAGGGCATGTTGAACACCTGAAGAGTTACTTTGCAGGGGTTGACCAGATCTGGGTTTTTGCTTCCTGGGGGGCATTGAAGTGTTCTTCATTGCTGTGAAGGATCCAGGAGAGGATTCCTTCCACCTTTGCTGCTGTGGTTGTGTCAGGATGATGGTGTAGGGTCCCTTCTATCTTGGTTTGAGGGGGATTGGGTTCCAATCCTTGACCTAGACTTGATCCCCTGGAGAAAAAGGATATAGAGATACAAAAGACTAAACAGAACATTGTTAAGTACCCCAGTGGAGTTCTTCATTGCTAGTCTTTTAGACCTTCTAACTGCCTCTGCAATTCAGTTTCTCCCAGTTCTTTTAAGAGTCCCTGGTAAATTTTGGAGGATTGGTGGAGACCTATTGTACATTATCTCATAAGGGGACTACCCTGACCTCTTAGAAGGGGTACATTTAATATTGAACAAGACCAGTGGCAAGGCCTGTAGCCAATTAAGCTTTGCTTCCGGGAAGAATCTACTGATTCCTCCTTTTATAATTCTGTTCACCCAATCTACCCTGCCCAAGCCTTGAGGCCTATATGTCACATATAGTTTCTAGATAATATTCAGGCTTTGGCTGTCATTTGCACTATCTCTTTTATGAATGCCAGGCCATTGTCAATTCCAATCTGGAGTGGCAATCTAAATCATGGGATTATTTCTCTGGGCAACAGTTTTACTACTTTAGGCCTGGTGAGGAAGGCTTCCACCTATCCCGAGTACATGCAGACCAAAACTAGTAAGTGCCAGTTTCCTCCACATCTGGACAACTCAGTATAGTCCAGTATAGTCCATAGTACATTTTCCTTTTTTTTTTAGAGACAGAGCCTCACTTTGTTGCCCTTGGTAGAATGCCATGGTGTCATAGCTCACAGCAACCTCTAGCTCTTGGGCTTAGGCGATTCTCTTGCCTCAGCCTCCCGAGTAGCTGGGACTACAGGCACCTGCCACAATGCCTGGCTATTTTTTTGTTGCAGTTTGGCCGGTGCCGGGTTTGAAGCCGCCACCTTCAGTATATGGGGCTGGCGCCCTACTCACTGAGCCACAGGTGCCTCCCATTTGTACATTTTCAAAAGAACTGAATTTCAAGTGGCAGAGATGGTCCTCTGTTGGTTGGGGAGGTGTCTGTGGCTCAGTGGGTAGGGCACTGGCCCCATATAACAAGGGTGGTGGGTTCAAACCTGGCCCAGGCCAAACTGCAACAAAAAAAATAGCCTGGCGTTGTGGCAGGTGCCTGTAGTGCCAGCTACTTGGGAGGCTGAGGCAAGAAAATCATCTAAGCCCAGGAGTTAGAGGTTGCTGTGAGCTGTGTGATGCCACGGCACTCTAACTAGGGTGATAGAGTGAGACTCTGTCTCTACATAAAAAGCCAAAACAAAACATTGTGTTCATTGCATGCAACACAAATGCTGGTTGACTTTCTTGGCAAGGGTGGCCAAGAGGAGAATGTAGAAGTATCTCCCCAGAAACCTCTTTTCTTTTTTCTTCTGTCCTAAGTGCATGGCCTCATGCATACAACTTCTATAACTAACCTTGGATTTTTATACAGTAAGCTTTAATATTTGGTGAGGCATGAGTTGGTCAACCAGGCGCCCTTTGGTGTTCATAAGAGTGACCACTGCATGGCTCGGCACCTGTGGCTCAAGTGGCTAAGGTGCCAGCCACATACACCTAAGATGGCAGGTTTGAATCCAGCCTGGGCCCACCAAAACAATGACAGCTGCAACCAAAAAAAAAAAGAGTGACCACTGTATATGATACCTAGACTCTTAAGTTTTGTCCCAGAGTCAACGTATCAGCCTCTTGTTACCAGCCTGGCAGTGACTACAAGTGTTCTCAAGCATAGGGGTATCCTTTCGAGACCCTGTCAAGTTGCTTAGAGAGATAAGCAACTGGTCCTGCCCAGGATGCTACATTTTGGGTGAGCACATGCCAGCTATTCTATTTCTTTCTGATACATACATTTCAAAAGGCTTGGCCAGGCCAGAGAGGCCTAATGACAGGGCTGCCTGAAATTTTTCCTTTAGCCTCTTAAAGGCTTTTGGTTGGTCAGATTTCTACTCTATTGACCTTTTCTCTCCCTCCTCCCCCCACTTTGTGGCTTGATATAATGGTTTGGCCAGTCTGTATGTTTCACACAGGCTTTCATACAAATCCCTAGGGCTTTCATCTTTTGCATGACCTCAGCCACCTTTCAGATTTTTGTGGCTATTTGGCTTTCCTACACTGACAGGGACAAAGTCAAGTTTGGGTCCAGGGTAAGAAAATGAAATCACTGGCTTGGTGCCTGTAGCTCAGTGGCTAGGGTACCAGCCACATGCACCGGAGCCAGGGGGTTTGAACCCGGTTCAGGCCTGCCAAACAACAATGACAACTGCAGCCAGAAAATGGCTGGGCACTGTGGCAGGCACCTGTGGTCCCAGCTGCTTGGGAGGCTAAGGTGGGAGGATCACTTGAGCCCAAGAGTCTGAGGTTGCTGTGAGCTGTGATGCCACGCACTCTACTGAGGGCAACACGGTGAGACTCTGTCTAAAAAAAAAGAAAGAAAAAATGAAATCATTAGGCAGTCACCCACAAGTGTCTACAAGTTCTGGATGTTGAGACTAAAGTTTACACAATGAGAAAATTAGTATTCTTTTTTTTTAATACAGAGTCTCACTATGTTGCCCTTGGTAGAGTGCCATGGTTTCAAAGCTCACAGCAACCTCAAACTCTTAGGCTTAAGCAATTCTCTTGCCTCAGCCACCCTACTAACTGGGACTACAGGCACCTGCTACAATTCCTGGTACTTTCTTTTTGGTTGCAATTGTCATATTAAGCATTTTATGGCAGTTTCTTGAAGAATTAGTGAAGGAAATTGCACAGTGGTTATGGCTCTGGCCACATACACCAAGGCTGGCAGGTTCGAACCCAGCCCAGGTCAGCTAATCAATGACAACTGTAACAAAAAACCATTCTTTCCTGGTCAGAGATTTCACCCTACTTGCACCAAGGTGGAATAGAGACCACATTGACCACACAAAACTCAAGGAATCATTTCCTTGAGTACATAACTTTTAACCACCTTTGTTTAACCGTATAAGATCATTTTCTTGAGCACATAGCCACTAAAGCACATGGTCCCTGAACACGCAGACCCTGCATGTCTTTGCTTAGTAATCTTCCACCTATTATGTATCTTCTCAATAAAATGACTCTGCGAGAAGTGCTCGGGGCTATCCTACACCTATGGGTAGCCTCACCTCTTGCAGCTTGTACTGTCAGTCCATGTCTCGTGTGATCATTCCTGCAGTTGCGACACCTAAGGCTTCTTTTTGAATTTAACTGTATTAGCATTGCAGAGTACTCGGTGAATACTGAGTTATTATTAGCAAGTTATGTGAGCTGCCTGAGAACCATCCATAACAAGATGGTGATAGAGTCCAACGTACTGACTCGTCCAGGTATAACTGTCCAGGCAGAACTGACCCACCCAAGATGAATTGAGTACATGTCCCACCAAGGAAATAATGAATATACCAGTCCCTGCCCCTCTGACCCTTTAAATTCCCACCTGCCATAATCCACATATGGAATTCTTTCCTGGTCAGGGATTTCACCCCACTTGCACCAAAGTTGAATAAAGACCACATTGACCACACAAAACCAGGACTACATTTTCCTTTCATTTCTCAACTTGGAATAATCTTATACCTTTGGATCCTTAACCTCTCACATGGTGTGGTGAATCTCACTGAGAGAAGCCTCCTTGGGGGGCCAAAGTGTACCCATTGGATCCTTTGTCTAGGACTCCTTTTCTCTTCCCATCCCTACTCTAATTCCTTTTCTACTCTCTCTCTACTTCTGTTGTCTCTTTAAAGCATTTGTATACAACATCTTTGAGCCTTTTTTAGCCTTGAGCATTCTATATAGTCTCTCAGAGCCTTTTAAAACTTCCTTTCCCAGGGTGTGGTGGCTCATGCCTATAATCCCAGCAACTGTGGGAGGCTGAGGAGGGAGAATTGCTTGAGTTCAGGAGTTCAAGACTTGCCTGAGTGAGAGTGAGACCCCGACTCATAAAAAAAGTGAAAAACCCAGCCAGGTGCCAATGAGCATCTGTAATCCCAGTGCAGAGCCTGAGGCAGCGGGATGCCCACAGCCCAAGTCTGAGGTTGCAGTGAGCTATGACGCCATTGCACTGTGCTCAGGGCATAGGGTTGGACTCTGCAACAACAACAACACTTCCTGGCTTGGTTCCTGTAGCTCAGCCACATACTGAAGACTGAAGCTGGTGGGTTTGAATCCAACCCGGGCCTGCTAAACAATGACAACTGCAACCAAAAAAATAGTCAGGCATTGTGTCTGGAATCCCTGCTACTTGGGAGGCTGAAGCAAGAGAATCGCTTAAGCCACAGAGTTTGAGGTTGCTGTGACCTGTGACACTACAGCACTCTGCCCAGGACAACAGTTTGAGACTCTGTCTCAGAAAAAAAAAGGGCTGCACCTGTGGCTCAGTAGGTAGGGCACTGGTCCCATATCCCTAAGGGTGGCAGGTTCAAACCCAGCCCTGGCCAAACTGCAACAAAAAAATAGCTAGGTGTTATGGCGGGTGCCTGTAGTTCCAGCTACTTGGAGGCTGAGGCAAAAGAATTGTCTAAGCCCAGGAGTTGGAGTTTGCTGTCAGCTGTGATGCCATAGCACACTACCAAGGGCAATAAAGTGAGACTCTGTCTCTACCAAAAAAAAAAAAAAAAGTCCTTCCTTTTCCTCTTCCCATTTTAAACCAAAAATTCCAGTGATCTGTGTCTCTTCTGGTTATGGATTAACCTCAGTGGGACAGGCTCACCCATCCAATGCTCTCCTGTGGGGCTAGGCCACTCTCAGTAGTCTGTGTATTTTCTGGTCATGGGCTAAACCTCTACAATGCATGCTCACCCATCTGGTGCCCTACTGTGGGCCTAGATTCTGCTGGCTGGCTAAGGTCACATGCAGAGGCCAGGCCCTCTTTGACCAAGGTCTTACTTGGAGATGGGGTAATTCTCCCTGACCCCAGCATCAGAGAGCCAAGCTCACCCATTCAGTGCCCTGCTGGGGGTCTGGATCACTTTTTCTCGCTGATGGCTGCAGAGGCCAGGTCTTCTCTGCAGCCTTGGCCATTTCGTCCCTCTTTTTCCTCCTCAAAAGTTTTCTTTACATCTTCACTTTATTTATTTATTTATTTTCATTTTTTGAGCCAGAGCCTCAAGCTGTCCCCCTGGGTAGAGTGCTATGCAGCTCACAGCAACCTCCAACTCCTGGGCTTAAGTGATTCTTTTGCCTCAGCCTCCCAAGTAGCTGGGACTACAGGTGCCTGCCACAATGCCTGGCTATTTTTTTTTTTTTTGGTTGTGGTTGTCATTGTTGTTTGGCAGGCCCAGGCTGGATTTGAACCCACCAGCTCTGGTGTATGTGGCTGGTGCCTTAGCCACTTAAGCTACAGGCACTGAGCCAACATGTTCACTTTAATCTACTTATTTTCAGCTTGGCGCCTGTGGCTCAAGTGGCTAAGGCGCCAGCCACATACACCTAAGGTGGCGGGTTCAAATCCAGCCCGGGCCCACCAAACAACAATAATAGCTGCAACCAAAAAATAGCTGGGCATTGTGGCGGGCGCCTGTGGTCCCAGCTACTTGGGAGGTGGAGGCAGGAGACTCGCTTGAGCCCAGGAGTTAGAGGTTGCTGTGAGCAGTGAAGCCATAGCACTCACCCAGGGGGGACAGCTTGAGGCTCTGTCTCAAAAAAAAAAATCTATTTATTTTCTATCTCCAGTTTTTGATATGGGCACCACTCAGTCACAGATTCCCCTTTCTTTACCTCTAAGCTTTCTTTTAGCTCAACTCAAGCCTCTTTGGCTCTATTCTGACCTTAAATCTAAATGCTTCATTTTTTTCTGTAATATTTCTTGGCCTATGTACAATCTGGACAGTCATGTTCAGGTATTTCTCATACTCTGAAACATTTCTTTTGTGTGTTCGTATTGTGAACCCTCTTAGATTCTCCTGGTGCAGGTAACACTGGCTTTCCCCAGTCCATCTGGGTCTCCATTGTCTTCTTTTGATCCAGCAGACAGACATCCCCCTTTTGCGCCTCCACAGCCCCTTCTCCCTCAACCTCATTCTTACCTGCAGAATTCTTCTTTTTTTTAGAGACAGAGTCTCACTTTATCACCCTTGGTAGAGGGCTGTGGCCGTCACAGCTCACAGCAACCTCCAACTCCTGGGCTTAGGCGAATCTCTTGCCTCAGCTGGGACTACAGGCACCCACCACAACGCCCAGCTATTTTTTGTTGCAGTTTGGCTGGGGCTGGGTTCAAACCCACCACCCTCATTACATGGGGCCGGTGCCCCACCCACTGAGCCACAGGTGCCACCCATTACCCACAGAATTCTTACCTGCAGATTTCCTACTGGCAGAATTCCACCCCATCCCCCTCTCTCTCCACCACCCCCCACCATGTGGAAGGGAAAAAGAAAAAAATGACAGACGGGACCACACCTGTGGCTCAAAAGGGTAGGGCGCCAGCCCCATATGCTGGAGGTGGCAGGTTCAAACCCAGCCTCCCCCCCCCCCCAAAATGGCAGAACCTGGAGAGAAAAGAAACAAGGTGAAAGTCCAAAAATTCCCCCAGGGCTCTCAGAACCCCCCCAGTGAGATCTCATTGATCTGGCCTTCAAGGTGCAGCAGTGCCTCTCAGAACTCCAGTTATTGGCTTCTGCCATTAGACAAAACCCCGGCTACTTCTTAAAACTCTGCGGGGCACTCCAAAAGGACAGAATCTTCCCTCGGACTGTGTTTTCAGTGCAGCCAACCAGGCTTTTGAGCAGAGTAGTGCACAAATCCAAACCCTCCCCCAAACCATGTCCAGCCTACGAAGGTCCTCACTGGAAGTCTGAATGACCAGTCTTTCTGAAATCTGGTTTTGCTGTCACTCCCAAGACCTAGTGAAAATTACCGACCTTCTGAGCCTAGCTCAAAAGTCTGATGATCCCCAGAAAATTGCGATGCCCCTAGATGCTTTCCTGGATATCTAAACTCTGGGTATTTTTTCCAAATGGAAGATAAGCCAATTCCTTTTCTGATATAAAGGTCCTCTAAAACAGGCAGTGATCTCGGGTGATGGGTATTGACGATAAAAACTCCGCCCCTGGGTGGCACCTGTTGCTCATTGGACAGGGTGCTGGCCACATACACTGAGGCTGACCGGTTCAAACCCAGCCTGGGCCAGCTAAAACAATGACAACTGCACCAAAAAATATAGCCAGGTGTTGTGGCAGGAGTCCAAGCTAGTTGGGAGGCTGAGGCAAGAGAATCGCCTAAGCCCAGGAGCTTCAGGTTGCTATGAGCTGTGATGCCACAGCACTCTATCCAGAGTGACACCTTGAGGCTCTGTCTCAAAAAAAAAAAAAACCCAAAAACCTCCACCCTCATGATGCATTCTTTCTGAAATTCATCCCTTGTTATTCCTTCATGCAACGTTCCCCTGCTAGGTGAAGATGTCCTCTCAGGATTACTGATGGCCCTGACAATTCCTCTGGCTCCCACCTCTCACTGTCCATCTTCCTCCTTGGTTATCGTCTATTATAGGGCCACTAATTATTTTTTTTTGAGACAGAGTATCAAGCTGTCACCCTGGGTAGAGTTCTGTAGCGTCATAGCTCACAGCAACCTCCAACTCAGGCTCAAGTGATACTCTTGCCTCAGCTTTTCTATTTTTAGTAGAGACAGGGGTCTCGATTTTGCCCCAGGTGGTCTCGAACTCGTGAGTGCAAGCAATCCACCCACCTCAGCCTCCAAGAGTGCTAGGATTATAGGCATGAGCCACCACACCCAGCTTAATTATAATTTGTCTCATTCTCAGTTTCAGAGCAGTAATTCTCTGCCTCATCTCCTGATTTATTAAGCATACAGTCACCCCAAACCAAGTGCCCATCTCCTTGCCCTACTTGAATATCAACCAGTTCAAACTAAAGAGCCAAACTATTCCTGTAAACTTCATTCCCTCCCCTCTCCTATTCTTCCCTTCCCCTTCCATTCTTTTTTTTTTTTTTGAGACAGTCTTGCTTTGTTACCCTTGATAGAGTTCTGTCACATCATAGCTCACAGCAACTTCCAGTTCTTGGGCTCAAGTAATTCCCTTGCCTCAGCCTCCCAAGTAGCTGGGACTACAGGTGCCCACCACAATACCCAACTATTATTATTATTATTTTTAGAGACAGAGTCTCACTTTGTTGCCCTTGGTAGAATGCAGTGGCATCACAGCTCACAGCAACCTCTAGCTCTTGGGTTTAGGCGATTCTCTTGCCTCAGCCTCCTGAGTAGCTGGGACTATAGGCGCCCTCCACAACCCCCAGCTACTTTTTTGTTTTTTGTTATTACAGTTTGGCTGGGCAGGGTTCGAACCTGCTACCCTCAGTATATGGGGTCAGTGCCCTACTCACTGAGCCACAGGTGCTGCCCTAAAGTTGAGGGTTTTCTTTTTCTTTCTTTCTTTCTTTTTTTTTTTTTTTTTTTTTTTGCAGTTTTTGGCCAGAGCTGGGTTTGAACCCACCATCTCGGATATATGGGGCTGGTGCACTACTCCTTGAGTGCAGGTGCTGGCCAACACCCAACTATTTTTTTAGAGATGCAGGTCTCACTCTTGCTCAGTTTGGTCCCATGAACCTATGAGTTCAGGGCAATCCACCCACCTTGGCCTCCCAGAGGGCTAGGATCACAGGTGTGAGCCACCATGTCCAGCCTTTTTTTGTTGTTGTTGTTAACCAGACCCAGGTAAGGTTTGAACTGACCATCCCTGGTGTGTAGGGCCAGCTGAACTATGGCACCATTCTCTTTACAGGCAGTCCACAAAGTCCCTCACCCCACAGGAAGCAGTCAAAAAGACACCACGCCCATCATCCTCCCTCCCTATAATAGACTAAAAAGTCCAGAACGATAGAGTTGAATGTACTGACCCATCCAGGTAGAACTGACCCACCCAGAAAGAATCAAGTACATTTCCCACCAAGGAAATAATGAATATACCAATCCCTATCCTTCTGACCCTTTAAATTCCTCCCCACCATAACCCATGTATGGAATTCTTTCCTCTTCAGGGATTTCACCTCACCTGCACCGTCGTGAAATAAAGACCACATCGATTGCTCAGCGCCTGTGGCTCAAATGGCTAAGGTGCCAGCCACATACACCTAAGGTGGTGGGTTGGAATCCAGCCCAGGCCCACCAAACAACAATAATGGCTGCAACCAAAAAATAGCCAGGTGTTGTGGTGGGTGCCTGTGGTCCCAGCTACTTGGGAGGCAGAGGCAGGAGACTCACTTGAGCCTAGGAGTTGGAGGTTGCTGTGAGCTGTGATGCCACAGCACTCTACCCAGGGCGACAGCTTAAGGCTCTGTCTCAAAAAAAAAAAAAAAAAAAAAAAGACCATATTGGGCACACAGTGTTGTAAACCAGCCCTCTTTTGCCTGCCCACTCCTGTTCCCCAGCCCTTACCTGTTCCCCCCATCATAACCCTCATCTGTTCCCCCCACCCTCTCCAGCCCCTCTCCCTCCTCCTCCTTTCTCCCCCTAGAGTCGACTTTAGGAACAAGGCAAGTCCTTCCTCCCCCTAGGGTGGCCAAGAACATGCTTCCCAGCCACGTTCCCAGGCCCCCTTCTTCCCCCTAGGGTTGCCAAAAACAATCTTCAGGTACAAGGAAAAAAAGTCCCAAGTTTCA
>CAUYTI010098586.1:0-65912 GCA_963575145.1 Galago senegalensis | reverse complement strand
GCAACACTCTCTTATTCCCTGGCTTTTTTTTTTTAAATCATAGCTGTGTACATTAATACAGTCATGGGGTACAGTGCACTGTTTTTATATACAATTTGAAATATTCTCATCAAACTGGTTAACATAGCTTTCATGTCATTTTCTTAGTTATTAAGACTTTTATATTCTACATTTAGAAAGATTCACATATACCCTTATAAGATGAACCATTAAGCATGATCCCACCAATCACCCTTCTTCCATCCATCCTCCCCCTTCCCTTCCCTCCCTCTCCCCTTTCCCCATATTCTTTAGTTTCATAGTAGGGCTGAGTACATTGGATACTTTTTCTTCCATTCTTGAGATACTTTGCTAAGCAGAATATTTTCCAGCTCCATCCATGTAAACATGAAGGAGGTAAAGTCTCCATCCTTCTTTAGGGCTGCATAGTATTCCATGGTGTGCATATATCACAATTTATTGATCCATTTGTGGATTGATGGGCACTTGGGCTTCTTCCATGACCTAGCAATTATGAATTGGGCTGCAATAAACATTCTGGTACAAATATCTTTGTTGTAGTGTGATTTTTGGTCTTCTGGATATATACCTAGTAGACGAATTGTAGGATCAAATGGCAGGTCTCTTTTTAGTTCTCTAAGTGTTCTCCAGATGTCTTTCCAAAAGGAACATGTTAGTTTGCAATCCCACCAGCAGTGTAGAAGTATTCCCTTTTCTCCACATCCATACCAGCATCTCTGATTTGGGGATTTTGTGATATGGGCTAATCTTACTGGTGTTAGATGATATCTCAAAGTATTCCCTGGTTTTTGAACACTTCCTTCTCAGCTGCCCTGAACTCCTTCTCTCTCCTCTGCCCCTCAGGATGCTGGATATGCCTTTCTTTATACCAACATCTTTTCAATCCCATACCCATACCCTATACATATAACTCTTCCATTCTGGCAGAAAATAATACAGGTCTGTTTGGCCCCATTAACTACAGACTTTCTATTCCTAGCCTCCCCCAATTTAACCTGCTTCAATCTTACCTGTACAGGAGATTGTTGGCTTTATAAAACCTTATCTCTGTTCCCCAAACTCAACTTTTCCCTTATTTGATTCCCCCTGTGCCCCTCCAGGAATATTTTCTGGAGTCACTCAATCTACCAGTGCCTATAACTAACCACTCTGGTCTTTGCACTTGAGTTTCCCTCACCCCCCCGACAAGTATCTTTTGTGAATGACTCCTCCCTAACTCAGAGTCTGATACATCTTCCTATTTCCAGACCAAAAAAAAAAAAAAAAAAAAAAGCCTTCTTCCACCCTGTACACCTTGGCATAGGCATTGCAGGGATCAGTACATCAACTCACTTTTACCACTAACTCTCCCTGGAATTCAACAAAGATATGGAAAAGTAGCCGACTCTTCAGTCACCCTACAATCCAAAATTAATTCTTTAGCTGCAGTAGTCCTCCAAAATTGCCAAGCTTTAGATTTACTTACAGCAGGAAAAGGAGGCACATACATTTTTCTGGGAGAAGTATGTTGTTTCTTTGTCATAATTATGATCTTTCTCATCCTCAGTTTTGGCCAGTAGCTCTCCACCTCATTTCCCAATTTATTGACCAGGCAGTCACCCAAAAAAACAACTCCTCTTATCCTCACTCTATGCCAGAGGTCCTCAAACTTTTTAAACAGAGGGCTAGTTCATTGTCCCTCAGACCGTTAGAGGGCTGGACTGCAGGCCCTGGGATGAGTCGGCTGCTAAGCAGGACAGGCTGTGGTGGCAAAAACACCTGGCGGGCTGGATAAACGTCCTAGGCGGGCTGCATGTGGCCCATGGGCCATAGTTTGAGGACACCTGCTCTATGCAGTTATCAACCAGTTCAAACTGAAGACCCGGGAATGTTCCTGTGAACGTCACCCCCTTGTCCTTCCCCCTTTTTTTTTCCTTTATAGGTAGCCCATGAAGACCCTCAACTTGCAGGAAGCAAAGAGAAACCATACCCATCACTCTACATCCTTATACTAGACTGAAAAGACTGGGATGATAGGGTGAAGCGCATAAGGCTGAGCACATAAGGCCGAGCGCACGGGCCCACAAAATATTGCCAAGCGCAAAAGCCAAGGAAACAGGGCTGAATATACAAGTCCCACCCAGAAGGGATGATTACACCTAACCAGAAACCCCAGATCCATATATTCCCATCCCACTTTGCCCCTCACGCTGACTTCCTTTTCAAACTCAGCCCACTTGCATCTGAGTGAATAAATGGCCTAGATGCCCACACTGTACCTGGACTGTTTCCCTTTCTCACATCTTGGAAGAACCTCTTAGACACCATGGAAGAGGTATTTGCATACAAGACTATCATAAAGAATAATCCCAGGAAGTACCTTCATAGCATAGGAGATGGAGAGACTGTGGAATTTGATGTTGTTGAAGGAGAAAAGGGTGTGTTGACAGCAAATGTTACAGGCCCTGGTGGAATTCTAGTTCAAGGCAATAAAGAAACAGCAGACCTTAACCATTATAGCCACTATCCACGTCATGGGGGTCCTCCATGCAATTACCAGAATAGAGAGAGCAGGGAAAAGAAGGAGGGATCAGAGAGTGATCCTGAAGGCCAGGCCAAACAACACCGGCCTACCTACCTTACTACTTGGGGAGACCCAATGGGTGTCCACCACATTATTCCAACCCTCCCCTGTGGGGAGAAGTGATGCAGGTGCTGACAACTAGGGCACAGGAGAACAAAGTAGACCAGTAAGACAGAATATGTACCGGGGTTATAGACCATGATTCTGCAGGAGCCCTCCTTGCCAAAAACAGAGAGGACAGCAATGAAGAGGATGATGAGGATAAAGAGAATAAGGAGATGCGACCCAAGATCAGCAGCCACCTCAATGTTGGTACCGTGACAACTTCAATTACTATCGCATACACTCAGAAAACCCTAAACCACAAGACAGCAAAGAGACAAAAGCAGTGGATCCACCAGGCGAGAATGCTGACGCTAAGAGGCCAGGTGAGAACTCCTGACGCTAAGCAGGATGGGGCTGAATGAATGTTGGTTTACCATCTCTGCCATCATCTGGTTTAGAAATCCAGCAAGGAGAAATGAACACAGACTGGAGCTGACGACCATAAGTGTTTTTTGCCCATTGACCAGATAATTAGAACTATCTGCATTATCTATGCAGCATGAGGTGTCTTTTTTGATAATGACAAATGTGCTTTTTTAGAAAGCTTGGTTTTGGGTGGTGCCTGTGGCTCAAAGGAGTAGGGTGCTGGCCCCATATGCCAGAGGTGGTGGGTTCAAGCCCAGCCCCGGCCAAAACCTGCAAAAAAATAAAATAAAATAAAAAAGCTTGGTTTTCCTCAATATACCTTTAAAGGTTTTTAAATCGTTTCATATCTGGTCAACTTGAGATTTTTAAGAACTTCATTTTTTTTTAACTTTTTAAATTAAATCATAGCTGTGTACATTAATACTATCATGGGGTACAGTGTGCTGTTTCTATATACAGTTTGAAATCCTTTATCCAACTGGTTAACTTCATTTTTAATTTGTAATAAAAGTTTACAACTTGATTTTTTTCAAAAAAGTCAACAAACTGTAAGCACAGTTTGTAAACTAAAAGTCTTAAATAATTAAAAAAAAAAAAAAAAGAGACCACAGCACTCTACTCGGGGTGACAGAGTGAGACTCTGTCTAAAAACTAAAAGAGCATCTCCATGATAGGGCAGGAGGAGGCTGCCAGCTGCCTGCTCTGCCCCTCCCCTTCTGTCAACCACACAAACCCTCATGGGGCCCTAACAAAGTGGGGGCCTGAGGGAGGCTGTCAACCATGGACACCTGGTAGATCAGATCAGAATGTTCAAAGCAAAGTGTGTTAGGGTCAAAATATTAATGACATACTGGACAGGGTGAGGTTCCCAGGAACATTTCCCTCATTTGCCAGCACCGTGTGCCTTGGGGGCTGGGAGTACTGGAGAGACAGCCTACCACTTCCAGATGTGTGACACTGGACAGCTTCAACCCACTTGCTTACCTCAGGAAGATTTTGTTAGGTGTATAACATTCTGTGTGCAAATCAGCAGGCATTTGGCAAGTGTGAGTCCCTTGTTCTCTTTAGATACATCCCCAGTGTCCTGGCCCAGAAGTCTGCACACAAGCACCCACCAGGCCAGGGCACCCACCTGTTGGATATTTCAACGAGATCCTCACTTAAGTGGTGATTTCTGAAAACTTTCTGCAATGATTTATCACATTTGAGGGGATTTGCAGTTTAAAAGACTTTTACTGCTTAAAGTTATAGTAACAAAGAACACCACCATGTGGTGGCAAAGGCTTTCCTAGCACTTGCTATGCCAGGCTTCACATGCTTTTTACATTTATTGACTCAATCCTTACAATTCTGCTTTGCCAAAGGTCCTTTTTTTTTTTTTTGAGACAAGAGTCTCACATTGTGACCCTGGGTATAGTGTCTTGATGTCATAGCTCACAGCAACCTCAAACTCCTGGGCTTAAGTAATCCTCTTATCTCAGCCTCCCCAGTAGCTGGGACTATAGGCCCCCACCATATACCTTGCTAGTTTTCCTGTTTTTAATAGAAATAGGGTCTCCCTCTTGATCAAGCTTGTCTGGACTTGCCAAGCTCAAGCAATCCACCTGCCTCAGCCTCCGAGAATGCTAAGATTACAGACATGAGCCACCATGCCTGGCCTGCCAAAGGTACTATTATTATCATTACTTCACATCTAAGGAAACTGAGGGGAAAAGGTTAAGTGATTTGCTGAGGTCACAATGCTAGTAGAAGAAAGAGCTAGGGAGTCTGGCTGAAAACTTAATCACTATGCTATACTATGAAAAGTTACCTTCTATTTCTTGGTTAATGTTTTCAGACATAGGGACCACAAAACCGATTAATTCAAGCCCCCAAACCAACTCATTCTGGCATTCTGCTAAGAAAAGCAAATGTTTATAATACATGAATCACCAAGAAGGCTTTAACATTCTGTAACAAGAATCATTAACTCATGAGTTAGTTTTAGTACAAACACTAAAATGTATACTTCCTTTACAGGCTGTATAGTATCAAAGGTACCTATAAAGGTCACCATACCTCTATCTGTCCTATGTCACTATTGTAAAGGCTAGAATTTTAGGAAATTATTTTATTTAGCCTAAGTATCCACAGTGTAGGAATTAGCACTGATCTGATCTTTTATTTAAAAAATAAAATATTACCTGACTGCATATGCCTTATATATTGAAATATATTTTCACATTATCTAACTTAAAATTATATGGTGGTTAAGAGCCTGAGTTCCTATTAAGATCTGGATTGAAATCTTGGTGCCGCAATGAGTGTGATTGTGGCTCAGGAGGCTTGTCTATCAACTAGCAAGCTTTCCGGCATGTTTTCTGTGAGGATGACATGCTTAGCAGACACAGGTCCTGTCACATAGTATACTTACTTATATCCCTGTGTCTGCTTCATCTGTTCTCACTGCTGCGACACCAGTAAGAGCCCAGCTGTTGTCAGTCACACTCACTCTCTCTCAAAATTTTCAGAGCTGCACTATGGCATAGAGAAATTAGTACCAACTTTTAAATCACTTGAACCTGTATTTCAGGTGTGAACTCCACACCCACCACTCATCAGTGTGATACCATACAAAGGACAAAATGTTACGTCTCCAAGATTTAGTTTCCTCAAGTATAAATGAGATTTTCCCCTCTCCCAAAGGCTGCCATAGAATTAACTATATAGAACAATGTTTTTGAACCCTTTTTATCTCACGGCACACTTGAACCTACAGTTAAACTTCGGTGGCATACTTACATTATGTTGATCAAAAAAAGGAGTAAAAAAAGAATATACTTACTGTGCTTTGAACTTCTTTCGAAAATAATTTCATGAATGATCTTTAAAAATTTTTGCAGTACACTGGTTGAAAAATCACTGATGCAGAAGGACCTAGCACGGGCCCATAAAAGGCACTAATAAGCATTCTTCTCATTTGCCCTAGGCACTGAAGGAGTTCCATGCTCAAGGGTAAAATATTGCTTGTTCACCTTTATGAAAGGTCCTTTGCAACCCAGCCTTGCAGAAAAACATTGGCACACAGGAGGCAAACAATGAAGGCACAACTGGGGAGGGGCCGCCAGGACCGGATGGGAGCTGGCATGTCTAAGTCCTGTTTCTACCTACTGTCAGATGGAGCCTGAATGTGCTTTCCACTGGGCAAGCAGTGCTGTGGGAAGCAGAAAAGGGCAAATGTGAACTGTTGGCGAGGTTGGGCTGAAAATACTGTTTATTGCCAAGGGAATAATTCGTAAGCCTCAGTCCTGATTGCAGGAACTGAGAACTAAACCTGTTCTCTCCCTGAATTTCCTATGGCCCCTAACTGATCCCACACTAGCACTGCCAATGCAGAAGATGTTTGGCACATCCATATGCCCAAACATCACCACCACTCACAGTTAACAAGCGGGATGACGCTAGCCACTTAGCTTCTAACCACTCAGTGTTTTGACTTTTATTACAATTTCATCTGCTAAATAAAGAGACGTTGCAAGAGTGGCAGCCACAGATACAACTTCTTTTGGAGAAACTCAGTGTCCAAACTAGAGGCTGCAATCTGCAAGCTTTCCACAGCAGCCCCAGAACACTGATGAAGATAAGACACCTCTCACACAATGCATAATGAACGCTAGAAAAGTTGTATTCTCTGCTGACTCAGCCCTCACACACAAACTCATTCATGACTGTTGGAACTGGAGGAACTTTCAGTAACTTTTAGTGAGGATATTACTAAAGCAAATTTAACTTTAAAAATCAGGTTTTATTTTACCATACACATTTAGGTGGCAAGCCTTCATTTCCTTAGAGATAGATAATAAAGCAGAAAAGTACTAAGAAGTGTTGACCATAGACAAAGAATGCAATCTGAAGAGTGGCCTGTAATTGGTGGTAAGGCTAAGTGTTCGATTTGGTCTGTGTGCTGGCTGCTCTTGAAATAATTTATGTGTTTTACCACACACTCAAGGGTAGTTCTCTTAAAGTGAACCTAAAGTTTTAAAACAGTAACAAGAAAGGTAGACACACACACACACACTGTTGGGCACCCTTGGAAATCCAATGGCTGAGTGCATCCTTGTGCTACTTAGTAAACCTTTTGAAACAAAGGACAAGCAACTGCCTTGTGGGGAGCAGTTAACCTCAGAAGCAAAGAGGAGTCACCCCCTCTGACATGGAGGTTAAGCCTGGTCAAATCTTTGGTCTTGGTGGGGACTTGACAAATCTTTGGTCTTGGTGGGGGACTTGACAAAGCAGAAGTCTAATGGGATGCTACATGTGGCTAACAAAAATGAAGCCATGCAGTTCTCTGGACTAGAGTCCACTGTGAAAAAGACCACCTTTAATGAGAATAAATGTGCTAATTGAGGGACAGCATATTCACTTTATATGTTATAAAGCTGCAAGATTGCATAAAGGTTTTCTATGTTTCAAGGCATTTGCTTCAAATGGATTTTCAAGCTTTAATAGATATTTATTTTCAGCTTGGGATAAGAATTCTTACTTATAAAAACAAATTCTTCTATTAGTCACACATATACACACACTCCTCACACAACCCTGAAATGGAAGCCTCTGAAAACTGGTACACATTGAGGATCCAAGACACATCCTAAGACACCAATGTGCATCCATGAGAACTGTGTTCATTTCGGCACTTCACTCACAGGACCCTCAGGTGAGAACAGTTTTACCAGAATTCAAGAGGATGAACTCTCGCCTAAGAATTGGTATGCTTTTGACCCATTGATAGAGCAATGTATAACTTGTTTCCCTTCTTTTAGCCTTAACTTCCATAAAGCTCCAGAGTCAATTTTTACCTAAATTTTTAACCTAATAATAGGTTAACCCTGCTATTTTCATTGACCGTACTTTTCTTACCTTTCCGTCCATAATTAACAACATTGTATATGTCGTATCTTAGTATGCAAATTTGTTTCGCAAAGAAGCATGTATAAATAACAAAACAGCAAACAAATATTGCAGTTATTTTGAGTATATAAAAGCGGGTATTTTTGTACTTCTGGTATACCATAATCAAAAAGCAGCATTTCAGAATTACCTAAATTAAGATAAAATATATCAGTGGCAGGCCTGCACTGATTTCAGCACCCCTTAATTCCCTGATTTTACAAAGGACAGACATATCCCCTGAATATAGTCTTGGTCACCTCCACTAGTTCTATGCTGATGGAAAAAGCCTAGAAGGTTAGAGTGAGTGTGCTTAGTGATGGTAGGTCACTAACCTGTGATAGGTCACTAACATCTGATCACCTTTGTGTCTGCTGCCTTAACATGAGAACAACTATGCTTCCCCTGTGCTACAAAACTCACTATGACAGGGCAAACTCAGACTTAGAAGTAGAAGTGCAATATAAATGTAAGATCATATATGCCTCAAAAGTCCACGGACTTCTTTAAACCCATAGCCAAAGTTTCTCTTTCCAAATTCATGGTTTCTTTGGTGACAAGATACTGGCACTCAGAAATGCAGCCACCAAACAATGAAAGAAAGTATTTCTATTTATGAAACATTATTTTCACCTGTTTTCATTTTTTACATAAAGATGTAAACATCCTCTTATCCAGAACAGCTAGTGAAAAAACAACACAGAAAACAAAGTAAACCTTTAAAAGTAGCTGGTGAGTAGTTTTCAAGAGTTCTTGCTAAATGGATCCAGATACTGAACATTATAACTTATTAATTCAATGGTAAGGAGGTAGCTCCTGAACCAAACTGCTAAGAGGTATAAAATATCAATACCTAACAAAATCACAATTAACCAGAATGTTCCAACTTCATGGTTAACTGACTTTTTACAATATTCTTTGTTTTAACTGTTAGTTTAGAAAACCTTTCTAAATTGAACTACTTCCCTTTCTTGGCTCAGTAAATACAAAATGCCAAACATAATTCAATGTTTTGATAATTTAGATCACGTGATGCCTTGGGCTACTAGCTCTTGGAATATATACTAATTTCTGTGCAGCCTTGCTGAAGGCAGAAAATTGGAGTAAACTAGTTTGTTTTAAATAAATTATTGTCGTCCATTTACCTCATTCTCCTAAAATGAGGGTATAAAGGTTTTAGTCAAGCAAGACTTTATAGTTCTAGACATACAGTGGTTCAGGCAAACAAGGTGGTTCAAGGGCCTTTACCGTCTGAACTATTTCTTCTATTTAGTAAGTAAGCCCTCAAACATAAATTGCAGTGTAGTAGGGTCTACTGCCGAAGTGAATAATAGCAAATTTCAGTACCTTATGAATTCTTTGTTTGGAATTTTTTCTTTAAAAAACAGAAGAAAATCATTCATGGAATGACTTCCCAAACCAGGAGAGCTGCTGATTTTGCTAATAAAATCAAACTGTACTTCCCACGTTATTGATTCATAACTGCTTAAACAATCTATACATCATCATCAAAAAGAAAGTTAAATTCTCTCAGATACAAGGTGCTTGATCACTCAAAACCATACAGTGGTTCGGATTTGCCAGGAAAGTCACCTCCTTATTCTCTTAGTACAGTCAAGTGTCTCCACAGTGTAGGACCGTATCACACAAGATGATTTTAGGTGGTGCACAACATGGGTTAACACTGAATCACAGTAAGAGTGTCACTCTCTTTACAATTTTCTATTGTCCTCTGATTATTCCAAAGGCAGAGGCTTGTTCTGGTGCTAGGTAACATCTCTCTTGCTACCACAGAAAGCAGGCCTCCTATATTCAGAGGCTTGGAGAGCATGAGTACCGAGCTATAGCTTAACATTTTTTGTGTTAATTAAACTGACACTGATTTTCCATGTAAAGTAAAATTTTTTCCTTTAAAAAATATTTTAAAATTTAAAAGATAAATATTAAGGGAATACTAGTAAAATAGTACTCAAATGACTGAATTTTGGGAAATAATGGCTCTAGTCTAATGAATCATATTTTTTAAGTGATTTCAAAAGAAATGACAAACATGGTCTAGAAAGGAAACACGTCATGTATTTTCAATACCTGTGATATTTCAAAGATGAGCTCACTACAGCCTTTTCCCACACTAGCTTATTTCCAGAGTTAAGATTCAAGCAAAAATATAAAAGTATCAAGAACCAATTCCACACCATCCTAGATATCAGAAACTCTTGGTACCATAAAAGTGCAAATAATCTGGTATTTAGCACAGTCACGTATTTAAAATATAAGCTTCCCAATTTCTGCAGCATCTTTTTATTTGGTCTATACTGATGCCTCACAAAGGCAAACTCAAGTTGTAGAGTTCCTGTGCTTGGTCCTCAGAGCAAGTACCACATCCATTTTTTTGAGTGGACTCTTCAGCAAGGATTCAGGACTTCTGGCCAAATCTTCCAAAGGCATCTGACAGTGTTTCTGCTGTTACAGCCCTTGAGAGAGAAGTCTCTTCCTTCTCCTTCTCCTCCTCTGAACAATAATTACATGGCCACAATAATTGCATGGCCAATATTCCTCTGAGAGTTTTCCCAGCAGGTCTTGCATGCTCACAGGATCAGCCATGCTGATTTCAAAAAAGGAAAGTTGGAGAGAAAGAAAGCAGAGCTTCTCATTTGTGGTGAATAGTTTCTTCATCACAGTGGCAGTTAAGATATGTTCCCTCCTTTTCCCCTGAAGCCTAGGCAGTATGTCTGAAGGATGGTGTCAGACATCATAATCGGGAGCCTTGCCCTGAGCTTGCCTTAGCCAGATCTGTAGGGTAACAAATGCTCCCACAGTCACGTGAAAGAAAAGCTGCCAGAGGTTGCGGAGTTCATAAAGATACATGTTGCACAGACAGATTAAGCCAAAAGTCAAAAAAGATTTGACATTCCGCCAGCCGGTGTAGTAGACAAGTAAATAACACTGTTCAAAATATAAAAATGAAAGATGATTAGGGTTACAGGAAAAGAAATAGATGTTTCTAATATAACATTGTAATAGGTCAGAGAATACAGTATGAGAATGGAATACGATATTTCTTATCTAGGGCTAAGATAATGTAGCATATCTAAGACATTCAGATATGAAAGTTCCACAGCTTGAAAGGGAAACAGATTTTTCCTTTTATGTTTTTCATTTTTCAAAAGAAAAGCATTTTGTGTCATATTTCAAATGAAAGTACAATTGGATGATTCTCTTGCAAGCAAGTGGGGCAAATTCTCCAAAGTGATAGGTAACTAAGATGCATCCCCAGGGTTTGAGGGGGTTCTATTTTCACTGAGCAAGGTACAAAAAGCTTACACAAACTATTTAGCAAAATAGACGCTTACAGAACCTGAGTCTGAGTATTAATACAATTAATAATACTTCGCTAGTCCCCCCATTGAGTACAAGGAACTGTGCTGGGTTTAGGCTCTAAGAGAACATTTGAGGAAAATTCATTCAGTGAATATCTATGGAGGGTCTACTGCAAGTCAGGCACTGTCCTTCAATTGTGAGTAAACAAACAAAGCCCTTACTCACACAAAGCTTACCTTTTCTTTTTTTGAGACAGGGTCTCATTCTGTCACCCAGGCTGGAGTATAGTGGTACAATCATAGCTCACTATAACCTCGAATTCCTATAGTTAAGTGATCCTCCTGCCTCAGCCTCCACTAATTTTAGCATTCATTCATGATTCTTGCCTGCAATAGTTATTACTGTAGTGTTTGCCCAATGCTAATTTTGTATTTCTATCATTCTCTGTACATTTATTAATTGGATTTCTAGTATAAAAATAAGCTAGCTTTTCTGGCATTTAAAAATAATATTTAATTAAGGCAGCACCTGTGGCTCAAAGGATTAGGGCACCAGCCCCACATACCTGAGGTGGTGGGTTCAAACCCAGCCCCAGCCAAAAACTGCAAAATAATAATAATATTTAATTCTTGGATTTCAAGGTGTTTTAAAAGTAATGGTCCCTACCTTACAGGTTACTTAAGTACAAAAGAGAAAAAGACATCTTTACAACAGAGAGATCTGATAGATACCACTTTCACCAAATGATCAAATTTACTACATGTTTCCTGACTGATAGAATAAGAGGTACACAACATATTATACTATACAGTACTGTTGCCAAAATATTTAACCTGAATCTAATAAGAATTTGGCTATAGAAATCGAATTCTAAAAAAATACAAGTAACCTTTTTTCCAGAAATGGAAAAAAGAAAAACAAAACAAAAAATAAGCTCTAACATATCCATAATTACACTAAATGTACATGGCTTAACATAAGCAATGGCAGAGTAGATTTAAAAACACGACCCAAATCTATGCTGTCTGTCAGAAACTCACTTCAAGTGATATATAGGCAGTTGAAAGTAAAAGGATATGTTATACAAACATTAATCAAAAGAAAGCAAAAGTGGCTACATTAATCTCAGATAAATTTCAAAATATTTCAAAGCAAAGAAAGAAAATAACCAAGGACAGACGGCAACATTATATGACAACAAATGGGTCAACCCTCCAAGAAGACATAGCAGTCAATCCTAAATGTTCATGAACCGAACAACATAAATGTAAAAATATGAGAAGCAAAAATAGAACTGAAATAAAAAACAGAAAAATCTATAATTCAATATTCTTCTCTTAACAAAAGAAAGAACCACTAGATGGAAAATAATCGGCAAGAATATAGAACTCAACAATACCATCAACTAACATGTCCTAAACATTTATTGAATACTCACCTAACAATAGCAGAATACACAGTATGTTCAAGTGCCATTGGACCATATACCAAGATAGAACATATTTGGGGCCATTAAACAAAGCTCAACAAATTTAAAGTGAAATCATAGTGTGTGTTTTCTGACCAGAATGGAATCAAACTAGAAATCAGTAACAGAAAGATAGAACAGTAACTCCAACCACCCGGACACTAAGTAATTCTAAATAATCCATAAGTCAAAGAGGAAGTCTTAAGGAGATTTTATTTATTTATTTTTTTACTATTATTTGCATTTATTTTATGTTGCACCTATTCCCGTGCCATAGGGTTTTGTTTGTTTGTTTGTTTGTTTTGTGGTTTTTGGCCAGGGCTGGGTTTGAACCCACCACCTCCAGCATATGGGGCCTGCACCCTACTCCTTTGAGCCACAGGCGCCACCCTATGCCATAAGGTTTTATTTCTTCAGTTTCTTCTGCGATATCTTTTCCTTTTGTGCTACCTCCTCTTCTGGTTTGAGAACAATTTGTTCCTTTTCAGTAAGAATCATCTCAATATGGCAGGGGGAGCTCATGTCTGGGTTAATGCGACCATGGGCTCTGTAAATTCGGCCACACATCTTGGGTGCTTTGTACACTTGGATATGCTCAATGACCAGAGAATCTACATCTAAACCCTTAAGTTCAGCATTACTCTCTGCATTTTTAAACATGTGCAGCAAAAACTCAGCACTCTCTTTGGGTTACCGACCCTGTGTCCAGCCCCACTATTTGGCCTGGGCATATCTACCAACTCCACCATAACTGAACTAAATAAAAATGCATCTAAAGAAATGCTAACAGGGAAATTTATAACACTAAATGCATACATCATAAAAAAAGAAAATTCTCAAATTAATCATCTAAGCTCCCACCTCAAGAACCTAGAAAAAGAACAAAATAAACTGAAAGTGAGCATGAGGAAGGAAAAATTAAAAGAAGAAATGAAAAACTTAAAATAGCAAAACAGTTATAAAAACCAGAAAAACTAGATAAGGTTCTTTGAAAAGATCAATACAATTGACATGAAAGACAAAGAAAAGGAGAAAGAAGATACAAATTACCAATATCAATTATCAATATCAAAACAGTAGATATCAACACAGACCCCACAGATATGAAAAGGACAGTAGAGAATACTAGAACCAACTCTGCACACATAAATTTGATAAATTAGATGAAAAGCACTTCTTCAAAAAGCACACCTACCATAATTCACTCAATACAAAACAGATAATTTGAATAGCTCTATACCTATTAAGAAAATTGAATTTAAGACTTAATTATATAGCTATATTAATCAAGACTATGTGGTACTGGTGGAGGGATAGACAAAAACATGAATGGAACAGAATACAGAACCTAGAAATAACCTCATGCAAATACACAAATATACCCAGTTGATTTTTTATAGATGTGCAAAAGCAATTCAATGGGAGGGAAAAATAATCTTTTCAACAAATGGTGCTAGAGCAATTGGTCACATATTGGTCAAAAAGAAAAAAAAAAGAACCCCCACCTAGGCTACATCTCACATCTTCTATGAAAATTAACTGAAAATGACTCATAAACTTAAATGTAAAACATACAACTATAAAACTTTCAGAAAAAAAATAGTTAAAAATATTCTATGAGTTCCCCAGGTAATAGGTACCCCAGGGGAATTCAGTTCTGCACAACTTCTGAAAAGGGCTGAATAGACAGATGGATAAGAGATGTAAAATTTTCTCTTTTGAAAGCATTTTTTTGAGAATCTGTTTTTCTACAGAGTTCCTGAGTAAACAGGAAAGGAGCTTCAAGCTTCAGCCCTATCTTGAAGGAAGACTCTGCCCATCCCTTGCAATAATCCCCCATCTCTAAAGAAAGGTGGGGGAACCAGGTCTTGGACTTCGACATCCAGCCCACCTTATTTTTGTTACCAACGTGCTGCTAAGAAGGGGGGGGAAAAGGAATATGGTAGTTTCTCAACTGTACCCTGCCATTTTACACATGTCCCCCAGCCCTCACCCATGTTAATAAGCCCCAATAGCTGATTTTTGAGGCCAGCACATTCTTCCTTTCCCACCTCCATGATGGTCCTTTCTCCTCCTCAAGAGAAAGTAAGTAAACGCCTTCTTCTTATCCTAATCTTTGGAGAAATCTTTCTCAAAACCTGTGTGCATTAGTTCTGTAGTGACTTACACCCCATCAGACATCATAAACAGGATCCATAAAAGGATAACTTGGGTGGCACCTGTGGCTCAGTGAGTAGGGCATTGGTCCCATATACCAAGGGTGGGAGGTTTGAACACGGCCCCGGCCAAACTGCAACAAAAAAGAGCTTGGTGCTGTGGTGAGCACCTGTAGTCCCAGTTAGTTGGGAGGCTGAGTATCATCTAAGCCCAAGAGCTGGAGGTTGCTGTGAGCTGTGATGCTATAGCACTCTACAAAGGGCGACAAAGTGAGACTCTGTCTCAAAAAAGGAAAAAAAAAGGATAACTTGATCAACTGAATTTTATCAAAATTGAAAACTTTTGTTCTGCAAAAGACCCTATTAAGAGAATGAAAAGACAGGGGGAGGAGCAAGATGGCAGCTGAATAACAGCTTCCTTGTAACTGGGCACGGGGAGAGAAGACTTCAGGCATCTCTGGCTGGTGGGATCCACCCAGAAATATCCCTTTGGGGACACAGGGAGTCAGTGAGAGACTTCTGGACCCCGTGAAGAGGACAAAAGCAGTGAAGAACTGGCAAGGGGTCACGTGTGTTCGTTGGGTCCAATCCCACTGCTGCTGACTCATCGAAATCCTAAACCAGAATCATGGCAACTTAAAGAGGAAGTGAAAGGAAAATTAGGGTAAGGAAACAGATAAAAGAAAATGCCATGAGGAAGAATCAGCAGAAAAATCCTGGTGCCATGAAAAATAAGTCCAGAGAAACCTCCTCCCAAGGTACCAATTAGGTTGCTACTGCAGAGGATTCCACCTATAAAGAAATGTTAGAAATGGCAGAAAGGGAACTTAGAATACGGATGATGAAAACAATGAAGGAAATGATGGAAACAATGAAGGAAACTGCTGATAAAGTGGAAAATAACCAAAAGGAAATCCAAAAACAGAATCAAATAAGAGATGAACAATATGAAGAATATAGAAGGGATATAGCAGAGCTGAAGGAACTGAAGCAGTCAATTAGGGAACTTAAAGATGCAATAGAAAAAAAAAAAAGATGCAATAGAAAGTATCAACAACAGAATAGACCATGCAGAAGAAAGAACCTCAGAGGTAGAGGACAAAGCTCTTGAGATTACTCAGATAGTTTAAAGAGGCAGAAAAGAAGAGAGAGAAAGCAGAATGTTCACTGACAGAATTATGGGACTTCATGAAGCATTCAAACATATGAGTTATAGGTACCCCAGAAAGGGAAGAAGAATGCCCCAGGGGAATGGAAGCCACACTAGAGATTATTATAAATGAAAATTTCCCAAATATCACCAAAGATTCTGACACACAATTTTCAGAGGCATTTTGGACCCCAGGTCTCCTCAACTCTAACTGAGCTTCTCCAAGACACATTGTGACGAACCTGTCCAAAGTCAAGACAAAAGAAAAGATTCTTCAAGCTGCCAGGAGTAAGTGCCAGTTAATCTACAGGGGCAAATACATCAGGGTGACTGCAGACTTCTCTAATAAAACTTTTCAAGCAAGAAGACAATGGTCATTTACCTTTAATCTACTTAAACAGAACAATTTCTAGCCCAGAATTCTGTATCCTGCTAAGCTAAGCTTTAAAATTGACGAGAAATTAAATCATTTACTGATATCCAAACATTGAGGAAATTCACCACAACAAGACCAGCTCTACAGGAAATACTTCAACCTGTTCTACACACTGACCATCAGAATGGATCAACAGCAAAATAAGAACTCAGAAATTAAAAGACAGAACCTAACTTTCACAATGATGCAAAAGATAAAACTAAGCAATGGACTCTCACAAAATGAGATGAATAGATCACTAACACACTTATCAATTATTTCAATGAATATTAATGGCTTGAAATAATATAGCATAGATTGGCCAATTGGATTAAAAAACACAGGCCATCCATTTGCTGTCTGCAGGAAACACACCTCATGTCAAAAGACAAATTAAAACTCCAAGTTAAGGGTTGGAAAACAAATTTTCAAGCAAATGGAATTCAGAAGAAGAGGGGTTGCAATCTTATTTTCAGACACATGTGGATTTAAAGCAATTAAAGTAAAAAAAGATAAAGATGGTCACTTTATATTGGTCAAGGGAAAAATGCAACAAGATGTTTCAATTCTAAATATTTATGTACACAACTTAAATGCTCCCACATTCTTGAAACAGACTTTACTCAGTCTGAGCAATATGATATCCTATTACACCATAATAACAGGGGACTTTAACCCTCCTCTTACAGAGCTGGACAGATCCTCTAAACAGAAATTAAACAAAGATATAAGGGACTTAAATGAGACCCTAGAATAATTGTGCTTGATAGATGCATATAGAGCACTCCATCCCAAAGATAAAGAATATACATTCTTCTCATCACCCTATGAAACATTCTCCAAAATTGATCATATCCTAGGACACAAAACAAACCTCAACAGAATCAAAAGAATTGAAATTTTACCTTATATCTTCTCAGACCACAAGGGACTAAAGGTGAAACTCAACTCCAACAAAAACGTTCAACCCACACAAAAGCATGGAAATTAAACAACTTTCTGTTGAATGACAGTTGGGTGAAGGAAGAAATAAAAGAGGAAATTATTCACTTCCTTGAGCACAACAATGAAGATACAAGCTACCAAAACCTGTGGGATATTACAAAAGCAGTTCTGAGAGGAAAATTTATCACTTTAGATGCCTACATTCGAAAAACAAAAAGAGAGAACATCAGTAAACTTACAAGTCATCTTATGGAACTGGAAAAAGAAGAATAATCTAAGCCTAAACCCAGCAGAAGAAAAGAAATATCCAAAATTGAATCAGAGATCAATGACATTGAAAACAAAAGAATTATTCAGAAAATTAATGAAAGAAGGAGTTAGTTTTTTTAAAAAATAAATAAACTAGATAAACTTTTGGCCAGACTAACTAGAAATAGAAAAGTAAAATCTCTAGTAACCTCAATCAGAAAGGATAAAAGGGAAATAACAACTAATGCCACAGAGATACAAGAGATCATCTCTGAATACTACCAGAAACTCTTTGCCAAGAAATTTGACAATGTGAAGGAAATGGATCAATATTTGGAATCACACCCTCTCCCTAGACTTAGCCAGGAAGAAATAGAGCTCCTGAACAGATCAATTTCAAGCACTGAGATCAAAGAAACAATAAAAAACTTCCAATAAAAGAAAGCCCTGGTCTGGATGGCTTCACACCAGAATTCTATCAAACCTTCAAAGAAGAGCTGGTTCCTTTAATGCAGAAATTATTCCAAAAAATTGAGGAGAAAGGAATCTTCCCCAACATGTTCTATGAAGCAAACATCACCCTGATACCAAAACCAGGAAAAGACCCAACTGCAGATGCTGGTGTGGATGTGGAGAGAAGCGAGCACCTTTACATTGCTGGTGGGACTGCAAACTAATACAATCTTTTTGGATGGAAGAATGGAGAACCCTCAAAGAACTCAACCATTTGATCCTGCAATCCCATTACTGGGCATCTACCCAGAAGGAAAAAAAATCCTTCTATCATAAGGACACTAGCACTTGACTGTTTATTGTAGCTTAATTTACAATTGCCAAAAATGTGGAAATAGCCTAAATACCCACCAACCCAGGAATGTATTAACAAGCTGTTGTGTATGTACACCATGGAATACTATTCAGCCATTAAAAAAATGGAGACTTGGCTTGGTGCTTGTGGCTCAAGCAGCTAAGGCGTCAGCCACATACACCTGAGCTGGTGGGTTTGAATCCAGTCTGGGCCTGCCAAACAACAATGATGGCTGCAACTAAAAAAAAAAAAAAATAGCTGGGTGTTGTGACAGGCACCTGTAATTCTACTTGGGAGGTGGAGGCAGGAGAATTGCCTGAGCCCAGGAGTTGGAGGTTGCTGTGAGCTATGATGCCATAGCACTCTATCCAAGGTGACAGCTTCAGGCTCTGTCTCAAACAAACAAACAAACAAACAGAAAAACAAAAATGGAGACTTGTATTAACAAAGGAAGTGGAACACATTATTCTTAGTTAAACATCACAAGAATGGAGAAGCATGAATCTTATGTACTCAATTTTGATATGAGGACAATTAATGACAATTACTGACATGGTAAGGGTGGGGGAAGGGGAGAGCAGAGAGAGAAAGAAGGGGGGAGAGGTGGGGGAAAGGAAGAGTAGAGAGAGGGAAGGAGGGAGTGGGTGGGGTCTTGGTGTGTGACACACCTTTTGTGGGCAAGACACAATTGTAAGAGACACTTTACCTAACAAATGCCATCAGTGTAACTTGGTTTCTTGTACCCTCAATGAATCCCCAACATGGAAAAAAAAAAGATATTTTATTCCATGGGCACATCCTCACATGCTCAGAGACAACAAAGCACCCTTTAAACCAGATGGGAGCCTCAGCTGACATTTCCTGCTCTGAGGAGGCCAAGGCGTTGAGTCTCTGTACGGGAGGCAAAAGAAAGCTCTGTACCATTAAATGATGATTGTCCTGGCAGTACATTGCCTAGCTGCAGAATACTGGGAGAGGTTCAGAGGTTTAAATTCCTTTTGCACCTATCAGTGAGAAGTTCAGTGGAGACAATGAGCCCTTGAGATGGATGTGGCCAGGACTGTGGTGAACGAATGTGGGAGGGAGAAAAGTCAGACTGGGCTGGGTCTGGGAGGAGAGCATCAAGTGATGGGAGCAGGGCTTCTCTCCTCAGGGCTTACAGTGTAATTGGGAGGATCATGATAGCATGGGGAGGTGTATTTGAGACCATATGAATGTGACTAGGTGACATTTGGAAAGCACAGACTTTAAGAGGCTGGAAATTTTAGAGAAGCATGAAAAAATAGTGAGGAAGTTTCTGTTTATTAATCACAGTTTATTATTTTTTAAAAAAAGTTTATTGCCTTTTGGTAGTTCTAGTTTTTCTTCTCTCTACATGTCTTCCTGACATTTATGAAGTGTGTTCTGGTAATAAAATTCCAGGTGTAGAAGGAGAGAGGGAATGTTTTAGTAAAATGATGTTAAAAGATATGCTAAGAGGAGGTTGAACCAAGTAGGTGAAGTTGTGTTGGGGCTATGCATCAAAGGTTGGGGCTCATGAGGTCACCTTTCTCTTTCCTTTCTTCCAACTACAGAGTCTATTTCACTTGTTTCACTGATGGACCCATCTTGAGTGGAGCTTGATGGAGCCAAAGAGCTGATATCTAAAAAGAAGCTGGGGAAGAGGTTGGGAATCAAAAGGATTAAGAAAACCTGAGGGCCACAGGGGGAGAGACAAGTGAGAGGTTCCACAAGGAGGGGCTTTTCTTGCACAGGCAGCTGAAAGCCAGTGATGAAGGCTCCCCGATGGCAGGGTACAGCAGCTGGGAAGGAGAGGGACAGAGGAGGCTGGAGGCTATGCCCACTTCCCATCTTGCTAGAATGTGAAGAACCAATGGCATCATCCCTCCCCTGGCCGAGTTTGTGCCAGGCCAGTGAATTGCAGGATTGGTTGGCAAAAGATGGAGAAAGAGAACAGCAACCCCCATTAGCTGGGGGTGGGCCTTTGCATTCCTGTTGACCATAAACCATGTCACAGAATGTCAGCTTCAGACTAGGCCACTCTGTGACCATGATGGATCAGGGAGAAAACAAGATCCCTCATGAATGACATTGAAAAGAAACCTAAACAGACTGTTTTCTCCTCCTATACTCTCAATACAGCACATGACACCTCTCACTGATGCCAGATGTGGGAGGTTTTCTCCATACACCAAGTGATTCTCCAGTGGACACCAAGAGAGGGTCCTACAATTAAACTCAGTTTAAATGCTGCTCATCTGGAGGCATCAGACCCCACAGGTGAAGGGCTCTGTCCCACAAGTCTGCTCCATTCAGATGCCAATTGCAAGTAGTAGGTTACCCACAACTTCTGTGAGGCTTGGCTACAAATTGGAGGTTTCCATGACCCACTCCTTGGATTTAATTAATTGGTTACAACAGCTCAAAGAATTTGGAAACGTGTTTACAGATTTATTAAATTTATAAATGTTATGATAATAAAAGATGGAGAGTCAGATGAAGTGGTACCTAGAGGGAGGTCTGGAAAGGTCCTGTGGAGTTGGGGTACACCACCCTTCCAGTAGGTAGAAGCTCTCTAAATCTCTTTTAGGAATTTCTATGGAGACGTCATCATTTAGGCACAATGGATTATTAACTCAATCTCTAGCCCCTTTTTCCTCCCCAGAAGATGGGGTGTGGGGCTGAAAGCACCAAGCTTCTGATCATGGCTTGGTTTTTCTGGTGACCGACCCCATTCAGGGACCACCTCCCCCCCTAAGGTTATCTCATTAGGACATAGGATTCCCCTATGACCCAGGAAATTCCAAATGATTGGGAGCTCTGTGTCAGGAGTTAAGGATCAGGTTCAAAGGGCAAATATTGGAACAAAAGATGGATCTGGTACCCTATTACTCAAGAAATTATAAGGGGGGTTTAGTAGCTCTGTGTTGGGAACTGGGTAAAGAGACAAAGATATATGTATTTCTTCTTATTTTACACTTTTATAATCTAAACTAAGACTAAGGCTTCTATAAGTCTAAACTAAAAAACAAGAGCATTGTCCAAGTCACAAAAGTATTACAATCCTAACATCTTGGCTAATATGCATTATTATTGCTTCTTTACCAATTGCATATTTAGCTTCATTTCCCTCTTCCCACCTTCATCTAAGATTTAGGAAAATCTCTAGTTCTAGAATTAGCCACTTTTCCCGACAGATGCTGATGTTGAGTGGAGCCCAAGTCACCCAGCCTTTCTAACATCCTCTTACTGAGATGCCCCACAGTTCCCCATGTTCTGTGTTCTCCGTCATTACAACCAGATGTTAAGTCCACTTTGTTCACACACAGGTGATCTTAGGCTGGAGGACAGCAGCAGGTCCCCAGATGTTACTTCCTCCATTAAGGGTGCAACACTGCATTGTGGAGCTGCTGTTCATTTGCTCATGCAGCCCATTGTGCCTGATTCCTCCATGCACTGTGAGGGGCTGGGGTGCAACAGTCAGTGAGATGTGGCCTCTGCCCCCAACAGCCTGGGTCTTATTTGTAGCAACAGACCAAGAAATGATCAATTGTTGTGCAGGGCCATACATGCTCAGATGGTGAGGAGGGTGATACAGGCGCTCAGGAGGGGCCTAACTCAGCCTGGATGAGTCAGAGAGGTTTGGGTAGTCATTAGCTCAGCACAGGGGATGGGCATATGTGAGAGCTGGAGGGTGCAGGAGGGTGTGATTGTGGGGCTCACAGTGAGAGCTGAGGCCAAAGGAGGCTGGGCCAGATGGTACAGGGCTGGGAGAGACTGGGGCTAAGGCCCTTGTACCTTCTCAGGACTACCCTGAGAGCCATGAGAAGCCACATAAGCCATGAACGGGAAGCAACCGGGTCAGCCTCTTGGGAGGGATGTCTGTGTGTTAGTGGGACTCTGAATTATAAAACTGTTGGCAAGCTAAGGTTAGACAGAGATCTCTAGGAACCAGGAAGGGCTGGGACTTGTTGGAGATAGAGGAAGTGACGTGGGCAAAGAAGACAGTCTTTGTCCTCAAGGGATGGTTTCCAGAGGCCTGCAGGGATACTTTGTCATGGTTCAATGGGCATGAATGACAGGGACGTGGTGGATAGTATCAGACTGGGTTTTGTGGCCCCCAAAGAAAATTGGTGTTGGCCCAAGCTGGACCCAAAGGTGACTGAGCTGCTTGGGGTTGAAGGAAGGGGGAGTAGAAAACAGCACAGCCTGAGGCCTTCAAACCAGGCCCACCTGCGCCTCTTCCAGTCACTGACTTCTGAGCCTCGGAATTGACATAGTAGCTGTTCATAAGGTTGCTTTGAGGGGCTGCTGTGATAGCATCTAGTAACCAATAAACCAGTGGTTCCCAAACTTAACTCTGCCTCAGAATTGCCTGGGGAAGCTGTCAGAACACACCTGTCTGGGCCCCACTTCCAGTTTTCCAGTCTTCAGGTCTGAGAGTGGAATTTTCCTAACAAGTTCTCAGGTGACCCAGGGACCACACTTTGAGAAGCACAGCTGTGAAGCTTGGTGCCTGGAGAAAGGGAAATCAGCAGTTGGCCCCCTGAACGTGGGGTTTCACATCAGCGCATTCAAACAACTGCAGATCAAAAACTTGGAAAAAACAATAAAAATGTTAATATAACAATAAAAAATACTACAATTTAAAACAATACGTGTATAACAACTGTTTATACAATACATTTGCATTGTATTAGATATTTTAAGTAATCTAGAGATGATTAAACCTTATACCAGAGGATAGTGTAAGTTATATGCAAATACTAGGGCATTTTATATCAGAGACTTGAGCATCTATGGATTTTGGTATTCAGAGACAAGGGGTTGTGCTGGGACCAATCCCTCATGGATACCGAGAGATTATTGTATTTGTTTAATACTTTTTGTGCCATTAACAAAATTTAGGTTAAATGTGTGAGGGGAAAAGGGTAGCACCACACAGCCCTTTTCCTCTGTGTGGTTATTATACTTGATAATTACACCCATAGGAATAAACAAATATGGCATTTTCTGATTAATTTATTCCAAATATTTTGCATCATCAAGTAGAGATGAAGCTCTAGTTTGGTGGCCAGTAAATGAAATCCACTTGCACCAGTCTAAGCATCAAAGGAAAATTTATTCTAGTAGAAGGACCCTTTGGAAACTGGTGGAGGTACAGCTGGCCCCAGCCTGGCCTCAGGAACATGGGACTCCAGCACCATAAAGATGGTCTATCTCTCCCTCTCTGCTCCATAGACCAACTTTTTCTGTTTCTCGGGCTACATTACGGCTAGGTGAAGGAGTTTAATTGGCTTACCTTGGGTTAGTTGTACAACTGTGGCCCAGTCACCTGTGACCAGAATTATCTTTGCATAAAAATAAGCCCAACACATAGCTCCAGGAATTTTCTAAAAATAACTCCATTCCATTTATTTAACAAGTAGCAAAGCCCAAGTACTCAGCAATGAGGTCACACAGGATCAAATACATCAGCTCTCAGTGTAACCAGCTCTCATTGTAACCCAGCAATCTGGGAGACAGGGCTAGAGGCAGGTGGAGCCAGAGAAAGACCACAGATGCTAGTGTGGTGGGCGGCTTTGGCCGAAGGAGGCACCTTGCCACAAGCACAGTGCTGGGTACTTGGGTTTTACTAAATGTTAAATAAATAGAATGCAGTTATTTTTAGAAAATTCCTGGAACTATGAACTCCTGGGGCAACAATGATTTAAAATTGTACTGATACAAACATCTTTATTGTAATGTGATTTTTTATCTCTGGGTATATACCTAATAGTGGAATTGCAAGATTGAATGGCAGGTCTATTTTTAGTTCTCTAAGTGTTCTCCAGAGTAAATGCTTTCAATTACGTAGGCCATTTGCTCAACTTTGCTCAACTCCGCTCAACAACTGCTCAACTCTGCTATATGTAACATAAAGTAGCCCTAGGTGATATATAAACACATGAGTATGGCTGTGTTCCAATAAAACTTTATTTGTAAGCACAAGGAGTGGGCAAAATTTGACCCTGGGTCATAGTGTTCTATCCTTGTGTTAAGTCATTGAAATGTTCAGGTTATTTGTTACCACAGAAAAACCTAGCTTTGACTGAGCAAGAAAATAACAACAGGTCTGTTAGGACAGCACACTTGAGATATAAGTCCCAAACAGTGACACAATTTATAATGGTGACTTAGATCATGGTAAAAAGTCCTAATAGTCCTTTGAAGCCAGAGTGCTTATAGCCAAAGAAAAGCAGCTTGGGGAGGTTGATGAGAAGTAGAGAAGAAACAGAAAGGGATTTTCTAATGGAGAAATCAGACCTGTCCTAATGGTTAAGACAGATGGTTAAATCACCCTAGCATTGGTGCATTTCTCTGGTGCATTTCAGAGCCACCAAGAACATACTTCCCAAACCCCTTCTCCTGGGCTAGACCTAACACATTCTAGATAATGAAGTTCTTTCCAAAAGAAAACCTCTATCTACAGCTTTGATTCTCAAAATTTAGTCTGCATCAGGATCACCTGAGGGTTGGTAGAAAACCCCCAATTGATAGAGGGACCCACCTTCAGAGTTTCTGATTCAGGAAGTCTGGGGTGGGGCAAAGAAATTGCACATGTAACTAGTTAGATGCTGTTGTACTAGTCCAATTACACTCTGAGATCCACTGTGCTAGTCAGCACTGGTTCCACTTTGGGAAAAAAAACAGAAAGGACCACAGATTCAAAAACATCCTGCCTTCTCAGATTGCATTTTACTCTTGGTTAAGAGTGAAGGTTTTATGGAAAATTAGCTGTGATAAGCATCTGGAGCCTTGAAAGTGCTTACCCAATTACACTTGCTCCCCTGTGTCTCTGCCTCTGTTATGAGAAGAATAGATCTGGTCTAGGTCTTTTGTGCCAGAAGGATGAGAAAAACTTCCCAGCAGTCCCCTCAACCTGGCCAAGTCTACATCGACTGATCACCAGCAGGCGACAGGTGTGTTGACTGAGTCTAGACAAGGCTGGCTGAACCCACCAGCCAAGTCCTGTCTAGACCAGCTGACCCCCAGCCAACCCGCAGAATCACAAAAAATAATAAATATTTCAAGGCACTGAGTTTTGAGGGTGGCTTTGTACCTGGAAATAGCTAACTAATACATTCTGTAACTACCATCATGGGACATTTTCTTTATTTTATTTTCATTCCAACTTCTTGGTGACAAAATGACTTCATTCTAATTTACAAAAAAAAAAAAAAAAGAGTGATGGTTTTAAGGTTAGAGTAACCCAGATCCCAATCCTGTCCCTGACTTCATACTAGCATTATGACCTTAGACAAGTTACTTCTCTGGGCCTCATTTCCCTCTTCAGGAAAGATATGGCAAGAATATCTGCCCCACAGAGGCATTAAATGGGGATGAGGTGACACTTGTCAGGCCCCTAGAATGCTGCCTTGTTCAGGGTAGGTGAGTTCCCTAATTAGCTGAACAAATGCAAGCGTGGACAAGATCTAGCACTTTGGGAACCAAGCATCAAGTGGTTCGAAACAATTTCAGTTGTTTTGGAGATCATGTGTCCTCAATGTGGATAATACACGTACACGTATCATTCCCCAGGGGATTAAAACTGGTTCTTGGGGAAGGGGGTGAATATCCTCACTCTTTTAAGTAGATATATAGTATATATCTATTATAGTAAAATTTCATGGGGAGGGGACAATTATGAAAAAAATGTCTAAATTGTTTCTTAAGCTTCAATAATGAAAAGTCAAGAAACACTGTTTTAGATGCTGTCATAAGAATTGAGTAACCATCTCAGGTTTAGATAGATTCAAGGTGACAGGGCCAGGTCTCTAACTCCAGACCCAGTGCTCTCATCCCCACACAATTTTGCCATGTATACATAGCTTCATAATGCAGCATAAAAAATAAAGGAGAAAAAGAAGAGAAACCGAATCTCCTTTCCCTCCTAAAAAAAGATAGTGTGACATCATGCTACTTAACTTTAAGGCTAAAGACTGTCTTGTGCTGCTGTAACATAATACCTGAGATGGGTAATTTGGAATGAATAGAAATTCATTGGCTCACAGATTTGGAAGCTGAGAAGTCCAAGGTCAGTTCACTGCCATCTGGCAAGGGTCTTCTTGCTACATCATAACATGGCAAAAGGGGCAGAACTCACCCTTTTATAACAGCATCAATCCCACTCAGGAGGGCAGAGCCCTAGGGCCCTATCACCTCCCAAGTTCCCACCTCTTAACACCGCCCTAACAGCAAACAAATATTAACATGAGTTTTGGAAGGGACCAACCAACAATCAAACCATCCATAGCATTAGCACACAACAGTTTTGTTTCTTATTTCCCTAGGTCTGTACCTTTGAAGTCAGTAAGGTAGAATGCAAAACACTTTGGCATCATACAGGCTTGGATTTTAGGCCTAGCCTTTACCAACAACTGGGGGATCGCGATTACTGAATCCCATGAGACATCATCTGTAACGGGAAACAGCAGACTTTTCTGTATGTAGAGGGTCAAATAATACACATTTTAGGTTTGCCAACCATCACAAATTGTCTATATTGTGATGACTCAGCTCTGCTGTGTAGAGTGAAAGTAGTCATAGTTAATATGAATCAGATATGCTTGGATGTGTTTCAATAAGACTTTATATGCAAAATGAGGCCCTGACCTGCAAGGTAGGGGTCATGATAATAATAACAACAATTGGGGTATCTATGGATACTTAATAAACAACCCCACAAGTAAATGGCTTAAAACTGTGGCAAACTGTTGCTCACAGGCCTGTGTATCAGAAACTCAGGCAGGGCTCGGATGGGCAGTTCTTCTGCTTCAGTGGCACCATCTAAAGTCCCTTGCTCAGCTGTATTCCACCAGCAGCTAGACAGGGACAGAGCCTAAGAAAGCTCCTCCACCCCAACCAGCACTCTTGCTCACGGCCTCTCCCTCCCTCTGCAGGTATCTCATCACTCAGCAATCCAGCCTGGGCATCTTTACTCGGCACCGGACTTCCCCAGAGGAAGCATGGAAGCTTCCAGGCTTCTTAAAGAACAGATCTGGAAGTAGCACAGCCCTGTTCCTGCCATGTTCTATTAATCAAAGCAAGTCGCAAAAGTATGTTCAAGAGGAGGGCAAAGAGGCTCTTGGTAGGAAGAAAGAGCAGGTGAGTCCCCATAGTGAGTGAGCTCCAGGTCACCCTGCTTCTTGCCTAGATAACCGCTGTAATCTTCCGGTCTCTTTGCTCCTACTTTTGTCCATTTTGTCCCCTTTGGTCTACTATCACCATGTCAGGATGTTAAAAAGCAAGTGAGATGATGTCACACCATTGCTTCAAACCCTCCAGTGGCCTCCCATGATACTTAGAAAGAAGTGAAAACTCCTACCCCAGCCTGTGAGGTCCTGTTTGGTTTCACCCCTGACCAGCTCTACAACTTTCTTTCCTCTGCTCTTCCCATTGCTCACCCACTCTGGCTGCACACATCTCTCTGCTCCAGCCTCAGGGCCTTTGCACTTAGTTTCCTTTTTGTGCATAAAATGCATAATCTTTTAATTCTCTCAAGCAATGATTTTCAACCTGTGTACCAGGGCACACTACTGTGCTGTGAGGATCTTAGATGTGTTGCAAAAATGTTTAGAGATCATTTATTAGACTATTTTCAAAAGAAGTTCAAAGCACAGTTAAATATATTCTTTTTTTTACTCTTTTTTTTAAATCAACATAATTGCAGTGTGCTACAGAAGTTTAACTCTAGGTTCAAGTGTGCTGTGAGATAAAATCTTTGTTGTCAGGGGTCTGCTCAAATATGCCTTCATCACAAAGACCTTCCCGGCCTATCTGAAAGGGTGCGGCCATCACTGTCTTGTGACTTACCTGGCCTTATTTGTTCCCCGCAGAGCTCATCACTACTTACCCTATTATATATGTGCTGATTCATTTGTTAATCACTTCTCCACTTGCATATAAGCCTCACTTGGCCAGGATTTTATTGTGTTGACTGTTGAATCCTCAGCACCTAGTGATTAGCAGGTAGGGTGAGCTCAATAAATGTCTGAGTCAGGGAGGGAAGGGAAGAGGGGGGGAGGGATGTCCTTGAATGTGAAACCACCGCCCTAGGTTTCTCATCAGACAACTCCATGTATTTCTAGAGACTTGATTACAGAATTGTGAGACTTTCATCAGACAGTTTCTCCATCCCCCTGCATGGCATGAATTTTTTAAAGACATCTCCTTTATTATATTGCAAATTCTATTTCACTTAGACTCCAGGCTGGCTTGCAAGAACTGAATGTGTTGTTAAAAGCTACTCTGTGCCAGTTTCACCCAATGCAGTGTTTCAAAAAGTACTTCTGGCCACTTCTTGTCCTGTTTTCCCTTTCCTGTGATTAGTTATGGTCAAGATGAAAGGAATCTGCCAATAAATCTTTTCAAGGGCACTTTAATTGAGATGCTCCTGTTCAAATTTTTTAGCCTCAGAATGAAATACTCAAGGGAAGTCATGTTAGAGGAGCTGAAATAAGATTTAGAGCTTTGTTTTTAACAAGCATGCTGCTAACAGTCAGGCAGTGGGGAAAAGAGGGCTTCAACAAAACAGGGAGTAGAGGAGGCCAGAAGTATGGAATCGGTGCCGGCAAAACTTGAAGTCTAACTCTAGTACTCACGAGGAGGCTTGGAACTGTTGCTTAGGTTGTTTTCTCACCTAAAAAAAATGGTATCATAATTGTCTCTTCTATAAGATTGTTGATGACTATGAAATGTCTTGCATGGCACCTGCCAGTATTAAGGTCTAGTTCATGTAGGCCCTCACTACCATTGTTAAGACAGGAACGACTGGAGCCTTAAAGTGGTGTTCTCCAGCACATACCATGCTTGGGACAAGAGAACTGGAAAAGAGTGAGAAGTTCAAGGAAAAGCTCCCAGAATAGTCAGAAAGTGAAGGATTGTCAGACTACAAATGGCATTGCTACAGGAGAACCTGTTCTGCAGCCAGCAGAGCACTGAGTTGCTAGCCCAAAAGAAATCAGCAGAACTGGGTAACACTAACATGCAGGGGGGGGCAGCTCTTTTGACAGAGGATAGAACAGTCATCCCTGGAATCTGAGACCTGACAAAGACTAAACCATTGCTGACCCTCCAGGGAACCAGGAGGGCCCCACCACCCAAATCCCTTTGAAGAAAAGAACACACAGGCAAAGCTCTAGCCAGGAAATCATAGTCCTCTACAAACTCAGGCCAGGTTTTTGCTTTCAAAGGGAAGCCAAGATCTGGGCTAATCAGAAATGTTAGGTCAATGACTGGCTCTACAGAAGCTGGCCTGAGATGAAAGGAAACAAATAGTTCTCTTCTTCTTGAAACCAAAACAAGCCTCTTTCTATTTCAAAACAGAACTTTATCTAAGCTGATGGTGAAGGAGGCTTGGAGGTGGTCCACAGGCCTCGTCTTTTCCACCAGGGGTTCTGAGTTCCCCAGCGATGCTATCCTATCTAAAGCACTGAAGGAAATCTCCATTTTCATTGAATTTGAGAATAAAGCAGAATTGTAGGGCCAGATTCTCCCTCTTCTTTCAAACAGTTGAATCACTTTAATGGTGAGCTCGGATACTGTACAGCAAACAGGAAATGAGTAAATATTGTCAGAGTTGGAAATCATTATTATTCCCCTAAAGCAATGTGTGTAACCAGTCAAAGCAAGAACATGGCAAAGTTCTCTAAATCAAGAGTCAGAAAATGCTCTTTCTTAGCAACACAATCATAATTGAGCCTTAGGAAGTACATAGCCCTGTCCCTTCCAGAACAATCCTGATTCATATTTTATACTTTTCACTAACCACTCTCTACTAAATGACTGCTAAATATAGTGTTTCGTGCCTTTCATATAAATCGGTATATCATAAAGGCTATATGACCAAATATTTGGTAGCCATATTTAATTTGATGAGATTGGGGTTGCCTCCCAAGGCTCTCTTTTCTTCTCATTTTTCAGGTTTTCCCTGAAGTCACCGATTCCTTCCACCTTTACAACAGCAACTCCCAAATCAGTATCTTAGACTCACATTTTATACACAAGTTAGGTCTCAAAGTCAGAGATCAATATAAAAATTAAGATTATTATCAAAATTATCCTGAAGCACCTACTCTCAGCCAGGCAAAATGCTCCTTCCATGAGAAGCTCTTAAGAACTGAGACTTACCAGGAACCACAGACGCCTGCCTCCCACCACACACTTACTCTGGCCAAATTTTCATTGTACAGAATAGTGGATCCCACCAGCTCTACCTGCTACTCTTCCCTCTTCACTCTCTCTCTTGGTGAGTACATCAGAGTTCAACCCAGTGCTGTGGCTCAAACAGAACTGCTAGGCAATGGACATGCACACCTCTGTAAAACTGTCCTCTTTGTACCTGATGCTGGAACTCGAAGTCCCCAGGGCAGGCAGCTGATGAGGGAAGGTGGACGTAAAGTGGAAGAGGTCATGAGCAGACGGGAGCCCATGGCAAGAGGGTAGAACCCAGCCCAGGGACATGGACTGAAATCTCCATTCTTGTTGCTTCTCAGTTTGATGGTGTGGGTCCCCAAGAAGCTGAAGTCCTTTGTTGTTGTGCTAAACACACACACACACACCCAAGCAAGGGGTCAGAGAGGCTGAAGGAGGCACTGACGATGCTGGGCCATCGCAGATCACTGCTGCTTCATACCAAGGAGGCAGCAATGCCTGTGGCCTGTAAAGTGGCCACCACCACCCTTTCATCCCCAAATACCCCAAGAGTCTCCCCTGTGATTCACCTAATAGGACATATACAAAAAAGGGAATTCTAGGAAATTTATGTGAGCCTCACAAAGCCAACACAGTGAGTGCTTGTTGAACACTGCCAGGTAAATGTGGTCAAGGCCCTTCTGATTTCAAGCCCACGGCTGTTAAAGAGCTTTCCCAGGCCTGTCCCTGTGTGGTCCCCCAAGCACTTCACATTCACTGTGCTCCTTACTGTTTATAACAATTTCCCTCTCAACTCTACTGCCCTTCCCCTCTGACCTTGGTTAACAAAACCAAGGTCAAAGCCTGACACCTGTTATCAACCGCTCCTCTAAGCTTCCCCACATCTCTTCAATTCTAAGCTAAATTGTCCATTCGTTTCTCAGTGAGTGAGCTTCAGATGGAGAGGCAGCCAGCCCAACCTTATCTTCTTCTTCCCCTGTATTCTGCTGTGCTCCCTTTTAGCAGAACCCTCTGGAAGGCAGAGGATAAGGAAGCCCACTCATGTGGCCATACAGGTGAGCCACAGGTGGCATAGAACAGGGTAGCAGGAGGGCCAAATGTATGGTAGCCACCACACTAATAACACACTTAGATCAGTAAATATTTAACATAATGAATTAGTCCTATCAACTCAGAACACTGAGTGGCCTTTTAGGCTGAGGATCCCAAGTGATACTGTGCACAAATTTTCATTATGACCAGATATAGGCTTTCCTGACAATGGCATTGTTCCAAATAATGGGGACCTTCCTTATGTGCCTGTAGGTGGATAGAAGAGAGCCCGGTGACAGTTTGACTCTGGAGATAAGGCAAGACTGGTAAGAGGAGAGGAGGGGTGAGCACACCGTCCACTCTTCTGACAGTACAAGGAGGAGCACCTGCTGGCTAACACTTGTGTTATGCAAAAGTCCCAAGTCCAAGGTCTCTCTCTGCTTTCATCCCCGACAAGACCACGACCCTATGAACTTCCACTGCTACAGAGCGCACATTGCAGAATGGTTTGGGTGGCCAGGGATGTAAGTGTTCCTCTCACACCCTTCCATTTCCTAGTTGCCTTTCCCTAACAGCAGAGCTGGTTCTGCAAAGATGGAAGTTTGGGCTTCATGGAAAAGAAAGTGACAACTTAGATTAAGGCACAGATGGATCATCAGTCACGGTTTTCATTGAGAGAACTACTTAAAAATGTGGGCTACACATCATCTATTCCATTTATTCAGCAAAGTAATATTAAGTACCTATTCTGTGCAGAAATTAGAATAAGAGATAAGGATTAAAAGATGGAAACATAAATGGGAGTGTTTCTGGAACAGGAATTAAGGTATTTGTATAAATAATTAAAATAGATGGTAAATAATTATGATTAAAATAGATGGTAAAGAATTATGAGTGGATCAGCAGAGGAAAAATAAACTGTATGTAACATTCCAGATCCAGATTATTTGTATAAATAATTAAAATAGATGGTAAAGAATTATTTGTATAAATAATTAAAATAGATGGTAAAGAATTATGATTAAAATAGATGGTAAAGAATTATGAGTGGATCAGCAGAGGAAAAATAAACTGTATGTAACATTCCAGATCCAGATCCACGAAATGCAGATAAAGTGATTAGCATTGGCCCTGCAGAGAAGAATATTCCAGAGAAAGAAGCATACATGTCCAGTCGTCCAGGAATGGGTGAAATTTAACAGACATGAATTGGTCCATGAAAAAAAAAAAAGGAAGAAAGGCATATGGTTGGGAAAGCATCAAGTACATAGAGGTGAAGCTAGAAGGAGGATTTAAAACTAGACAGATCGACTGAGCAAGATCACAGAGGGCCCTGAGAGCAGATTGAGGAGCAGAGCCTGGACGTATCCGCTGCACACCGCAGCACCAGTCAAGTGTTTTAACCAGAGCGTGATATATTTAAGCCACTCCTCTCAGCTCCCAGCAGTGTGTGGGGAGGATCCCTGGCTCTAAACTTAGTTGAGCAAGCATCCTACAGATGAAACAACTTTGAACATGCAATAGATGCATATTTATTTATAAATTATACATATAAGCCATTGTCCTAGTATGCTAAGCACATAAGGCATACATCAAAAAAAAAATGAAAATGGAGAAAAAAATAAAATAAGTAAATGGAAGTACCAGGGGATTGCTGTGTGTCTTCCCTGGGGTCTGAATCCTCTGTATTAGAGGCCACCTGAGTAGCTAACAGGAGTCCTTCTGATATGTACCATGCCTTGGTGTGGAACACTAGAGGCCCATCTTAGGGTGAGGTGAGCTGTGGACAAAGACCAGATGGGGGAAAAGCAGGAAATGGGCCTTTATTAAGAAGGATTAAGTGAAGCCCAACTGGGCTGCGTGCCTTGGGAGCGGGTCCACTCCTCTCCTCCCAGACCATTTTTTTTAATTCATTCTAGGCACTGCCCATGACACAAGGGACAGAAACATAAAGCTCCCATCTTCAAGGAGCTTTCTTTATCTCTAAAGCAGAGTATATGAACATTCCTAGAGGTAGCCAGAGATGTGTTTCATTAAAATGCACAAGAAGCTAAAGGGAGAGAAGGTGGGGACAGCTCACTCTCCATGGCCCAGGGTGGGGAGGGGCATCCCAGGAGAGTTTGCTGGGAAATGGTTGAGCACGGCCTGGAGGGCACTTGGGCTCTCTTAGTAGACTTGGCTGCTCCAGGTTAAACACCAGGGCTGGTGCCTAGGGAACAGTGCGGGCCCCACCATTGCAGCACAGCAAATGGGGCTTAGAAGGGGGGCTCCGGCTACTTTCTAGATGGTGGGAACCCTGAGGCACTGGGTGCCCAGAGGAGTAAAGCAGAGTGAGCAGCCACACCTCTGGCTACCCCTTAGGAGCCTTCACGGTGTACCAACCCTGCGGCTTTATCAGCCTCATGTCACTGAGCCCTCACAGTGAGGCTCTGAGGTGGATACTCTCAGGATTCCCTTTTCAAGAAAGAAAAACCTGAAACAAATTGTCTAAGTAACTTGCCTAAGGTCACACGACTGAGGCCAGGCAGCAGTTTGAACCTACATCTCTCTAGCTCTAAGCTGAAGTTCTTAACCACATGCCCATCCTAGGGCACAGAAGTGCAGAGTGGACCGGGCAGGAGACTCCAGGGGAAGGAGGTCACAGACTCCACTACAGGAGAGCTGGGAGCAGGGCTCAGGGCTCAAGTTAGAATAGGAAAGAATGGAGACCAGGAGCCAGACTGTAGCTGGGGTTGATAGAACCCAGGTCTGGGGAAGGGGCAAAGAGAGAACCAAAGGTCCCCAGGGGGAGCCCATGGGACCCCAGAGTTTCCTTTTTATGGACAGTGAGTTTCAGAAGGAGAGGCAGCCAGCCTGACCTCATCTTCCCCTGCCTCTCTATTCTGCTGTCCTCCCTTTTAGCAGAACCCTCTGGAAGGCAGAGCATATGGAAACCCACTCATGTGGCCCATCCAGGTGAGCCATAGTGGGCACAGAACAGGATAGCAAAGGGCGGGAGGAGAGCAGGAAGGCCAAATGTAAGGCACTGAGCACACTAATACCACACCTAGAAAATCAGAAGATTTTTGACAAAATGAATGGGTTGTATCCGTTCAGAGTGGTGAATGGCTTATTGGGCTGCCCGGGAGCTAGCAGGAGAGCCTGGCTTGAAGGAGAAGCAGCCAGAAGGCGAGTAGGACAGTGCCCCAGGTGTGGTCTCCATAATTGTCCCTTCTTCCACAAGGTGAGATGAATGATGGAAAAAGCACAGCTCTGGGTGAAAAAGCAGTAGCTTGAGCGTGAGTCTGTCACCCACCAGCTGTGTAACCCAGGCATCCTGAGACTCACTGTCCTCCTCTATAACTAGGGGGCTGACCCCCAGTCCACAGGACTCTTCCAAGGATGAAATAAGATGATGCATAAAAAGCACTACCACATGGTCTGATTTTAATAAGTTCTCAGGAAATAATCATTCCTTCCCCTCCTCCTCCTTAAATTAAGAAATCAGTATGTTTCAGTGGAGTAGGGGTGGCTACGTGTTATTTTAAAAGCTGACAGCAAAGTTCCTCTTAAGGAAAACACTGTTATTTAGGAAAACATCCTGAATGACTCTCCTGGTTGTGAAAAGACAGGTTGTAGGCATGATATGGAAGATGGAGGGGAAACAAAAATGAGTGGATCAGCAGAGGAAAAATTAACTGTATGTAACATTCCAGATCACAGTGATTTTCAATCAGCATGCTGTGGCACACTGGCGTGCCGCGAGAGGATCTTAGGTATGCCACGAAAATTTTTAAAGATCATTAAGTTATTTTCTAAGAAGTTCAAAGCACGGTAAGTCTATTCTTTTTTTACTCTTTAGAGATCAATATAATTTAAGTGTTCTGTGGAAGTCTAACTAGACATCCAACTGCGCCGTGAGGTTGAAAAACACTATTCCGAAAGAAGAGGGGAGGAGGATCATCCAGGAATAGGTAGAAATTAATAGACAACGCCTGGTCCATGAAAAAAGGAGGACCTGGCACCAGGGAGAGGAGCCAGAGCCTGGGGTGGGAATCAGCCAGCAAAACGCTCTTGGCATGGAAAAGCCCAAGGGCGATGCAGGGGCCCACAAAGGCGACTAAATGGCTCCAGCTGTCAGGGCTCCTATGACTCCTCCTCCATACGTGTCTGCTACATCCGCTGTCTTCAGTTGAGGATGTGTTAGGAAAATTCTTAAGATTAGTTCGTTGCATGTTTGGGTGAACACAAGGACAATAAATTGGAGAGAAAGATAAGAAAGACAATGTCAGCCTCCAGGCGTTCAAGAAAATATTAAGACAGGAACTGGACTCCCCCTATATGTGACACTGGGAGTACAAGCTTTTTTAAATTTGTTTTTAAATATAAAAGTAGAGGATGACCCCATAAGCTCTCAGGACTTAGATTCCTAGACAGCTAATATTTGAGTTATTTATGTAACCCAGATATCAACTGCAGCTCCTTGACCCTCAGCAGTCAACTTGAACTTAGCTTGAACTTCACTTCCTTGAGCGTGAGAATCCAAACAGCACCACCAGCCACTCTCTGTGAATTCCCAGCCTCGCTTCTTATGTGGATGCTGTTCCTTTGCCAGCGCCTAGCATCGCCCTGACTCCCTGTCAGTTCCCACAACAATGCCCTCTTGAGCTGCGCACCTCTGAGTCTAATAATGTTATTGCATAGCAGTCTGCCAAATGTTCCCCCATGCCTAGACTGCTGCACAGACACCCCCCTCCACAGCCTCGGCCCTTCCAGGGGAGCAGGCCTCCAGGCCTGTCTGACTCACCCAGACCACCCACTCACAGCCTCAATTATATGGGCTGCAGGTTTTTAATCCTTTTACCTTCAGGATGTCTCTAAAAGCCAGCACAATTTTAAGTAAACATTAAGTCTTTGGGGACACACTGAATAAAATTTGTTTTAAGAATATGGTTTTATCAGACTTCTGGGGGGGGGGGTTTGTTGTTCTTTTTCTATTTTTTGTTTGTTTGTTTGGTTTGGTTTTATTAGCGCTTGACATGGAGGTAATACCAGGCAGTAGAAAGTGCTAGTAAGAAGTGGAATAATGAGAACAGTTCACATGTTTCCCAAGATTTCCTTCCAAGCCCATTCCAAACCCACTTGAGACATAGGGGCACTACTACTTGTACACAGGTCTGTGCTCATACTCTCTTCTCTCTCTCTCTCTCTCTCTCTCTCTCTCTCTCTGTCACACACACACACACACACACACACACAACACCAGAACAGCCAGGACTGCTACAGATGGATCACTCTGACAAAAGATACCAGCCTGAGCACTGGTTACCTGGTCAGCAGAGATGACATCCAGGGCAAAGGTAGCCAGGGGCATGTGTTCATGTCTACTACTCAAGTTCAAGGTCATCTTTATACCCTACAGCCAGAGATAATATGTCCTCAGCCAATGCTTATCCTGGTTTACAAGGGCCAGTATCACTTGCCTATTGTCAGAAAAGCTGGAATGGAACCTGCTGTCCTCTTCTTCCCAAGTCTCCCCAAGCTACTGAGATCTATAATCTGCCTCTGCCTCTTTCTGACCATGATTCTTGGATAAGCCTCACTTTCTGGGTATGTTTTCCCATCTAGAAAAGCCAGGCTTGGTAGGAGATACCTGAGGGTCATGCCAGCTTTGACATCCTAGTACCAAGACCTTAATCTTTATAGAACTGAAAGTCAAGACTTCTTTGCCTCCCGGTGGGAGGATGTACCTCTTTTATGAGTACAGCTACTTATTAATTTGTCTAGAAAGTTCTCACATAAAGGAGACATCCAATTCCTCTTTTATCAAATATTTTTAGCATATGTGCATGCAAGTGTGAATGCAAACACATATCTTTTCTTTTTAGCACTGAGTTTTATGTTTAAAATACATATACTTTTGAATTGCTTAAAGCTTTGCCTTCTTCAGATATATGTGAAATTCCTCAACCTCTGACAGAACAGCCAACACTTACCAGCACTTTTTATCGGCCTGGCAGGTATTGTCTGAAGTGCTTTTTATATATTAACAACAGCCTGACAAAGAGGCTTCTCCCAAAAGTCCCCTGACAGCAAGTTCGTCAGGCAACTGTGAGGGACAGAGATGAACCAAGCCAGTTTCACCCGTTGGGTGTGTTTCTTCTCTGGAAAAGGGGGGGTGGGGCAGGGGAGCCTGGGCTTTGCACTGTTGCAATCAGCTACTTCCCACACTGCTACCTGCCTCTGCCCCAGTGGCCGTCTCCTCAAGGCTGCTGCACCCTCTTCCCAGGAAATCGCAGAGGTACCTTCCTCTGACTCAGTCTGTCCTCTGGGCCAACAGAACTCAGTTACAGAGGTTGAGACCAGGGCTCAGGTGATTGCAAACAGAAAGCTGGACCTTTCACACTAGAAAAAACATGCAGAGTTCACCACTCAGATCAGATGCAGAGGTGGCAGAGACCCAAGCAACAAAACTGCCGTTTAAAATCCCCACTGCCTTCTCTCACAATGGCTCTCTCTCCTCTTTTTCTTTATAAGCTTATTAAATATTTTATGTTTCCCCTGCCTTGAATCCTTTTCATCTCATCTCTTCCATCTTCCAAACTTTCCTCGGGAAAGAAGCGTGGCTTTGTCATTTTTCTCAGAATGAATAAATCCTTCCCATCTTGGTCACACACGCTCAGCATTAGAAGCATTTCTTAAGTGCCCAGTCTTTGCAACCAGGGTTAGCAAAATTCTAAAACCAAGGAGACACTCTGCCACCCGTAGCCTCTGGAATTTACAGGTGGAATTAAATGTGTGTGTGTGTGTGTTCATTCCTATCAATTCCTTAGGATGGCACAATTCTGTTCATTACGGAGAGAAAGCAGGAGCCATCTCTTCTAGGAGGCTTTTTCTAAACTCCTCTCTCCTTTTCCCAAGGAGACTTCTTCTCTGTTGCACAAGCCCCATGACCAATTATTTTATGGCAAATGTGTATTTGCATGTCTGTCTCCCCTCTAGCTAGCGTTTTCATAGCGAGGACTAAGTCCAAGACTCATCTTTGAATTCCTGCTTCTTGGCACTAGGAGGTACTCAGTGAAGGCCTTGTGCATGAATGAATGAAGGTCTATATATAATACCGGAAAGACACATCATCTCAGCAAAATTGTCTGAACAGATTCCACCCTTCCCACTGATGGTGTGCCCGATCCCCTGTCTCCGGGTGCAGGGAGCTTTCTCTCTCTTCTCAGATCAGGTTTTTGGTGCTGTGTCTTCATCTCTCATCATGATTGTCAGCGGTTTCTTTGCTGTAGTGCTTGTCCCACTGCTGGATGAAATCGTCAGCTGGCTGCGTGGTGTAGCTTTAGACACGACGCAAAGCTGTGCTTTCACCAAAGTATTGCTCCCTCCCTACCCTGAGCCTGCCCAGACACCAAAATACCTCTCCAGCCAAGCTGGAGCTGACATCATAAGAATTTTCACCATAAGAGTTCCAAAGGGCCATTATTTTAATGTTTGGATAAAATCAGAGGTCACTTCCATGAAAGTCACCCCCATTTAGCATGGATTAAATGGGAGATTGGTTTGTAGCCATTTGGCAAACAGAGAAGCGCTGTGGACCAGCAGTGAGCCCAGGGATCCTTGTGCAGCAGCAACAGCAATGGAGATGCCTTTTGGAGGGGAACCTGGCCCCGATCATTTAGTCAGATCACGGGACCCAAATGATGTCTTGCAAAACTGTTCTCTCTGCCTGCAGAATTTAAGTTTTGCAGTGGCCTTGTTCCTTATCACTCCTAATCTATGCCTAGAATGATCTTGCTGAATTGATTGTGAAGATATCAAAGTCTCTATTGTTACTCCCCCATTTATAAGGAGGGAGATTTCTTTATTCTGCCCATTATCAAGGAAAGCTTCTGGCTTTGTGTCCCCAAGGTGAGACAAATCCCACCAAAAAAATATTCAGTGAAGGCCCAAGCTCATTAGAAGGAGAAAGCAAGGATGCTGAAAGCAAGCCACTTGTTTGTCCTCTCCGCCTCGTCTTTTATCCCGCCCCATCCCCCCTTTTTAACTTCCCCATTTGGTCAGATTTTTAATATTTGTTCCTTAGTGTTCCTTTATTTGCCTCCAGAGTTTGAAATCAAATCTGCCTGCCGTACACGGAGCACACGGCTACCCATGCTCTGATGTATGCAGCAAATCACATTACAATCACTTCAAAAATGGTCTGCCAGGCTTCTCAGAATAGCACACAGAATCTTCCTGTGTTGGAAAAAAACATCTCAATTGGAAGCAAATGCTGCGCCTAAAGATCAAGATGATTTCACGTCACAAAAGGCAGCCTTCTTCTCCTCAGATGCAAGTTACTGATTATTATAATCAACGTTCCGTGTAAAATGCCCAGCTCAAGACCTCTGTGCTTTCAAGGCCTGCTCATATAGACCATGTCCTTCCTGTGATGTGTCGCATTTCCTCCCATGGACTCATCCACGATTAGCGAGGCCCCTTCACGAAGATGGGCATATTGTATTCACTATGTCAGGCATGCAAGACACGTCCTGTATTTTTAATGAATTGACGTACTTTCTCCAAGTGCACAAGAAGGTAAATGTTATTCCCATTTTACAGATTGGGACACTAAGTCAATGATATCTCCCACTCTCCCAAAGCCCTGCAGGTAGCTAGGGGCAGAACCAAGTCTTGAACTCAGGCTTTGCACATCAGCCTCACAATTCATTCTTTCCATTGTTCCATGCCAGAGATTTGATATCCTGAACTTTTCCTGGAGATCATGTCTGGTCCCTTGTGTTGGCATACTATCTCCTTACCAGCAGATGACACAAACAGAAAGTAGGCTATCAGGTCAGTTATGACCCATGTTATTTCCCTTAGGAATATCAAACCTTCAGAATCCAGTTATTCATTAAGTGCATAAGAAGGGCCAGGTATATTGCTCCAGACCCTAGGTATCCACAAACAGAAAGACAAATTCCCTCCCTTAATGACACTTCTATCCTAGGGAGCAAGTAATGAATCAAGCCCCTTTCCCAAGGGACTTAGCAGAGGAGAAGAAATGCAATGTCAGGACTAAACAGTGCACCCGTAATAGTTGCCATGAATAGTTAATATTTGCTACCTTATATAGCAATTTCAAGGTGCTCCATGCTGTTATAAGCACTTCACAAATAACCATCCATTTAATTATCTATCAGGCAGATGCTGGTCTTCTCTTCATCTTATAAATGAGAGGATGAAGGTTTTACAGAGAGGTGAGGTAACTTGTCTCCACTGGTGCAGCATTTAAGAGGCAGGGGCCTGCGTCTAACCCAGGTGGTCTACCTCTGGAAGCCATGTTGCCTGCACAGATGTGGGATCGAGCAGAAAGCATTCTCACAGCATGGCCTCAGAGTGGCATTCCTGCCAATCTTCACAGTTAGTACAATCAGAATTTAGACGTTAGAGTGCTCTATATCATCTGATGTGATGTGATGGGAAGCTGCAGCCATGGGTGACACTTCACTGATGGATAAAGCTGCCCATGCCCGTGGCCAACAGCTCATCTTCCTTAGCACTTGCTAAATGGCAGGTGCTTTACCAAAAACTTCCCATGGAAACTCCAATATAATGCTCACATCTACCACCCTGTGAAGGAGACTAGCATTATTCTTATTTGAGCAATGGGGGCACTGAGATTTAGGAAGCTGGGACAGAGACTACCAGTTGTCCTCCCATCCTCCCACTCAACACACACACTTAGATGTTTCTTTTCTTTTACTCTTGGCTTCCCTTCCAACATTCATGACCATGTGAGCAAAATTTAGATGATGGCATGGCTGATGATGTGATAAAATAGGTCATAAAATAAAGGAAGTGTACCCTTTCCCTCCTCTTCCCCTCTGCCTACAGCTGAAATATGAACACAGTGGCTGTTGTCTGTGACTACGCGGATGCAGTCAGGGTTGACAAGGGAACAAGACAGAAGCCGCTGTTCTCCCATGTTGTCAAGCCCCCATTCCAGCTCTGGATTTTGCACCTAGACTGTTATTCAAGGGATAATTATTAATATGTTTCATCATATTTGAACCACCGAGTTTGGAAACTCTGGTCCTACCAGCCTAACCTGTGTTTCCAGAACTGTTCCCACTGTCTCTCAGCTGTGAGCAGTAGAACAAGGACTTAGACCCAGGCCATCTCTTATTTACCTTGACCTAGAAGTCTTTCTGTCCATTACAGTTACATTACACTGGACAGTCAGTTGCAATGGCAGGGTCAAAGTCATAGTCACAGCATGATGGATATTTTAGAGGGCAAGGGCACACAAACTGCATGATGTTCCTTTCTAGCTCAGCCACACTCCCTCCTTCCAACCTTGCCAATCTTTCACCCTTCCTGTACCATCCCCCTATGCTGGAAGCAGATCTCTAAGCCAAGCTGCATCTAGGTCACATCACCAGCATGTGTGAAGGGTTAAACACCTCAAAAAGTCTTGATTCTAAGAACCACCACTACAATAAAGCTTTTCTGCAAGAACTTGAAATCCTTATACCTCCTACATTTAGTTGTGTTTAGATATACAAACGCTTACCATTGTGCTACAAATGTCTACAATATTCAGTACTATAACATGTTATATGTATTTTCAGCCTAGGATCAATAGGCTCTACTGTCTAGTCCAAGTGCATAGTAGCCAGTACCTTCTAGGTTTCTATAAGTTCACTCTGTGACATTTGCACAATGACGACGTCATCTAGCAACACATTATCTCAGAAGGTGCTCCCATCATTAAGCAGTACATGAATGAGGGTAACAGACAGCACATAGCCACTGAAAAATATTACTCAAATGTTAACTTAAAAAACAAAGATTAAAAAAGACTGATAAATGAATAAAATGTGTGTGATATGATGTGAAAAGAACAAAAAGACACTGTGGCAATGGCATGGAAAACCCAACAGAGCCAAACTCACATTAAGAGTGAAGATTCTGTTTGAGCTAAACATTGTCATACATATCAAATAAAGCCACAAACCGAAAAACAGTTCCAATTAAGAGTAATATTTCCATGTGTAAATGCAAAGGATTTTATAGTTGTCTAGGAGTTATTCAAAGGTTTATACAAAATTTTACATTTGCACCTATGTAAGTAATTTACAATAAAAATAATTAAGTCAGCATTAGAAGTCATCAAGATTGAGAAACTTAAAATTTTAGGTAAACTGTACAACGCAGCAGCTGTGAACAATTCATAAGAAAGGTTTAAGCCTGTTCTCAACACTGCCTAGCAATTGTTTCTGTCACACGTCCTTTCCTTGGCCTTGGGACCTCAATATCCTTCCCTCCAAGATATTAGGCAGATATACATCTGCTTCATTGTTAAATAGGGTATTAAAGTCACTGCCACTGGATTACCTTCCCAAATTTGCTCATTCAAAACAATTTACCATGAGAATCAGCATCTTGTTTCATCCTTTTCCGTTAAGTATAAAATCGTTTCCTCAGATGATTAACATGAGGGACATAAAGGAAATTAACTGATGACTCTAAAACATCAATTTACCACATAAAATCAATCTTCCTACCAGAAAGCAGGCCACTGCCATTAGTTGGGACTCATTTTTTTGCTGGCATTTGGTTACTAAGCTTGAATGGATTAGGCCAATTAAACGGATTCAAGGACACAAACTTACCAATCCTACAGATGCATAGTAATCAAATTTAAGTCACAGATCAGTTTCCTTGGCCTGGTATGAATAAGAAATAAAGTAGAGCAAATACTAAAAATGATACAGAAGTGGCGAGAATCTCAAGGGAATCTGCAAGAGACCTCTCAGCAGAATTTCCTCTCATGTGTATACTGGAGGCAATTTCTCAAACTCCAACAACTCAACTTTCTAGATTTTCTTTACTTAACAGACATGGTCATCCTTCCTCTCCTCTATCTACCCCCTCGGTATCTCTGCTTGCTTTTACGAGAGTCTCTATATGGCTGATGACAAAAAACCACTCCATCCCCAGCATCTTCCCACTGATACCAGACACCCCACCCAGCCCAAAACTCCTACTTCCCCCATCCTTCCCTAAACTGTACACCCCATGCAGGACTGAACTTACGTGGGTCATTACCATAAACCAACATAACAGGTTGTCATTAAATGCTGGCTGAGTTAATGTATAACCCTCCTGCCCTAGAACTTGCTGCCCAAAGCACCACCTCATGGAAGAACAGAGACCGAGGAAGGCAAAATTCATCTTGCCAGTGTATACAGACTGGACTTTCTTGGAAAGACTGCATTAAATCACATTAAAGTTGACAGTGCTGTACTTCAACTGTGTTAGGTACTAAATATTTTTGTGGGCTCTATTTGGAGCCTAACAGCCCTTTATAACATTCATTGTGCTGAAATATGTTTCAAAATATGATCCGGTATATATGTTAGTTTCCTGATCCTGTCATAACAAAGTGCTGCGAACTATGTGGCTTAGGAAAACAGAAATTTATTCTCTCTGGAACCAAAATTTTGCCATCAAGGGGTTAGCATGGCCACACTCCCTCCACAGATGCTAGGGGAGAACCCTTCCTTGCCCCTTCCTGTTCCTGGTGGCCCTTGATATTCTTTGGCTTGCAGAAGCATAATGCCAACTTCTGCCTCTGTCTTTACACAACCTTCTTACCTTTGTGTCTCTGTGTCCAAATCTCTTATGAAGACAAATCACTGAATCTAGAGCCCATGCTAACGTAATATGACCTCATCTTCACTTGATTCCATTTGCAAAGACCCAATTCCAAATAGGGTCACATTCATAGGTATTAGAGTTTAGAATTTGAATCTTTTGAGGTGTGGGGAGGATAGTGGTGATAATTAAACTCACCCCCACCCATAATGTAGTAGTACCAAAATCCCAGTTTAGTTACATTGTGTATTAAGTTAACTATTATGGGCTAGCCTGGGAACCTAACTACTGTTTCTAACACTGAAACTTAGAACACATTTTACCAAATTAATGTAAACTTAATACTTGACTTTTATAACCAGGAAAGGACCCAACTAAAAAGGAGGACTACAGACCAATATCACTAATGAATTTATTGATGCAAAAATACTCAATAGAATCCCAGCAAATAGATTACAGCAACACATTAAAAACGTATACATCATAATCTAGTAGGCTTTATCCTAGGAATGCTAGGATGCTTTAACATACACAAATCTGCAAATGAAATTCACCACATAAATAGAAGGAAAAACAAAGACCCCATGATCCTCTCAATACATACAGAAAAAGCATTTGACAAATTCAGCATTCTTTTCTAATAAGAACATTTCAGAAAATAGGTATAGATGGTACATTTCTTACAATGACTGAAATCATCTATGAGAAACCCAAAGCAAATATACTCAATGGAGTAAAACTGAAAGCTTTTCCACTTAGAACTGGAACCAGACAAGGATGTCCACTATCACCACTACTATTCAACATAGTTCTGGAAGTTCTAGCCAATGCAATCAGGCAAGAAAAGGATATCAAGGATATCCAAATGAGGGAAGAGGGGGTCAAACTCTCACTCTTTGCCCATGATATGATCTTATACTTAGAAAACCCTAGAGACTCAACTATAAGACTCCCAGAAATGATCAAGAAATATAGTAAGGCCTCAGGGTACAAAATCAGTGTCCAAAACTTGGTAACCTTTGTATACACCAATAACAGCCAACTTGAGAAGCAAATCAAGGACACAATACCCTTGATAGTAGCTTCAAAGAAAATGAAATATCTGGGAATATACCTAATAAAAGAAGAACCTCAACAAAGGGAATTATGAATCTAAGAAAAGAAATAGCAGAAGACATTAGCAAGTGGGAGAACATATGATGCTCTTGTCTGGGAAGAACATACATTGTGAAAATGTCTCTACTACCCAAAGCAAACTACAGACTCAGTGCAATCCCCATTAAAATACCAACCCCATACTTTGAAGAACTGAAAAAATAGTGCTTAATTTTGTATAGAAACAGAAAAAACTCTGGATAGAAAAGCCAATCTTTAATAATAAAAACAAAGCTGGAGGCATCACTCTACCAGACTTCAGTTTATATTACAAGTCCACAGTGATCAAAACAGCATGATATTGGCACAAAAATGGAGATGTAGACATATTGAATAGAATAGAAAACCTAGAGATAAACCAACCTCCTATTGCCATCTGATCTTTGATACTCGAACAAAAGCAGACACTGGGGAAAAGAATCCCTATTCAATAAATGGTGCTGGGAGAACTGGAGAACCACAGGTAAAACACTGAACTGGACCCTCAGCTTTCACTACTTACAAAAATTAATTTATGATGAATAAAAGATTTAAATACATAAGACACAAAACTACAAAAACCCTAGAAGCAAGCATGGGAAAAACTCTTGATGATGTCGGCCTGGGGAAAGATTTTATGAAGAAGTCTTCAGTGGCCATTGCAACAACAAAAATCAACAAATGGGACTTAATTAAACTGAAAAGCTTCTGCACTGCTAAGGACACAACAATTAAAGCAAATAGACAACCTTCAGAATGGGGAAAAATGTTGGCATGTTACAAATCTAACAAAGGCTTAATAACTATAATCTACAGATAACTAGAATTAATCAACCAAAAATCCCATCTATCACTGGGAAAGAGACACGAACAGAACCTTCTCTGAAGAGGATAGACAAGCAGCCAACAAACATATGAAAAAATGTTCATCATCCCTAATCATCAGAGAAATGCAAATCAAAACCGCCTTAAGATATCACCTAACCCCAATGAGAATAGCCCACATCACAAAGTCCCAAAGCTGCATATGCTGGTGTAGATGTGGAGAGAAGGGAACAGTTTCTCCTGGGTAAAGTGTTGGTAGGACTGCCAACTAACTCAGCCTCTTTGGAAAGATGTATAGAGAGTCCTCAAAGAACTCAAAATAGAACTTCCATTTGATTCCACAACCACATTATTAGACATCTACCAAGAAGGAAAAAAAAATCATTTTATCACAGAACATTTGCAGTAGATTGTTTATCACAGTTCAATTTACAATCATCAAAATGTAGAAACAACCTAAGTGTCCATCAACCCATGAATGAATTAATAAACTGTAATATATGTATATCATGCACTATTATTCAGCTATTTAAAAAAAGATGGAGACTTGAGTGTTTTGTATTAACCTGGATGGAGTTGAAACACATTCTTCTTAGTAAAGTATCACAAGAATGGAAAAGCAAGTGTGCAATGCACTCAATACTAATATGAAGCCAGGCGATGAACTGACACATGCCCACATAACAGAAAACCTCAATCTAATTCAAGGTCGGGATGGGGAGTGAGGGAGATAGGTGCACTCGCACCTGCTAGACATAATGTAGGGTATACAGCACATCTCCTGGGTGCAGGACACAACTACAACAGGCATTTTACCTAACAAATGCAAACATTGTAACCTAATCATTTGTATCTTCATATTAATCTGAAACTTTAAAAAGAAACAGAAAATGAAAATAAAATAAAATAAAATACAACTTGCCAAACAATGAAGGATGTATAGGAAAAGATTGAACAAAGTATTGTTTCCAATAGCAAAATATAAGGAAAATATCCAAATATCCAGCAAAATAGGGTTGGTTATACTGTAGCTGTACAATTAAATACCATGCAACCATGAAGGAGACAAAGTCCTCGTTTTTCTTAAGGGCTGCATAGTATTCCATGGTGTACATATACCACAGTTTATTGATCCATTCGTGGATCAGTGGGCACTTGGGCTTCTTCCATGACCTGGCAATTATGAATTGGGCTGCAATAAACATTCTGATATAAATATCTTTATTGTAATGTGATTTTTTATCTTCTGGGTATATACCCAATAATGGAATTGCAGGATCGAATGGCAGGTCAATTTTTAGTTCTCTAAGTGTTCTCCAGACGTCGTTCCAAAAGGAACATATTTTACATCTATGTTCATTATGGATGTTGGTCTATAGTTCTCTATTCTATAAGGTCTTGGTCTGATTTTTGGATTAAAAAATCAGTCATAAACTTTTCCTTTTCTTATATTTTCTAAAAAGGTTTATATAAATTTATATTATTTCTTTCTTAAATATTGGACAGAATTCATTAGTGAAGCTTTTTGAACTTTGAATACTCTTTGTGGAAGGTTTTCAATCACAAATTCAATGTCTTTAATAAATACAAGACTATTTAGGTTATCTATTTTTTCTTAAGTATCCTTTGTTTTCAATACATTTATCTATTTAATCTAAGGCATCAAATTTATTGGCACAGAGTTATTCTTAATATTTTTCTCTATTATCCTTGAAAATTTCAGCTAAGGGCTGCAGTAATAGCCTCTTATATAATTGTTAATCAGGATTTGTGCCTTCTCCCTTTCCTTCTAGATCAATCCAGCTGGAGGTCTACCTATTGTGTTGTTCTTTCCTTTTTTACTGGTTAACATGTGTTTTAATTTTTTTATTTTTTATCTTAATAGATTTAGGGGGTATACATGAATTTTTTGTTACATGGATGAATTATATAGTGATTAAATCAGGGCTTTAAGTACACCTGTCACCCAAATAGTGTACATTGTACCCGATAAGGAATTTCACATTCTTCACTCCCTTCCCACCCGTCCCACTTCTAAGTATCCGTTGTCCACTACATCACTCTGTATGGCCATGTATACCTATCGTCTAGGTCCCACTTATAAGCTAGGACACTCAGTATTTGTCTTTTCATTCCTGGGATACTTCACTTAGTGGCCTCCAATTCCACCTGTTGAAATGGATAATGGCCTTCAGTTCCATCCACTGAAATAATGGATGGAATATTCCATCCACTGAAATGTCCACAAAAGACACTATTTCATCGTTTCATGGCTGAGTAGTTCTCCACTGTGTATATGTATGAGCCACATTTTCTTTATCCAGTCGTCAGTTGATGGGCTCTTAGATTGATGGCATATCTTTGCAGTTGTGAGTTGCACTGTGGTACACATATACGTTCAAGTGTCTTTTGATACACCAGCTTCTTTTCCTTTGGGCAGATATCCAGTAGTGGGACTGCTGGATCAGATGGCAGGTTTACTTTTAGCTCTTTGAGAAAACTCTGTACTGTTTTCCACAGAGATTGTACTAATTCACATTCCCACCGACAGTGCAAGTGTTTCCCTTTTACCACGTCTGTGCCACCACCTATTGTTTTTTTGCTTTTTAACTGCCATTCTGTCGGGGGTAAGGTGATGTCTCATTGTAGGTTTTAATTTGCATTTCATAAATGATTAGTGTTCTTGAATGTTTTTTCATATGTTTGTTGGACAATTTGTACATCTTCTTTTGAAAAACATCTGTTCCTACCTTGACTGGAATGTGAGCACACTTAGAAGAGAAATCGGCACACTGCCATTCTCTTTGTAGCTTCAGACGTGTGCAGTGAGCAAGGCCTCCGAGTGCTGTGTCCCCAGACACTCCTTGTTTACATTCATGCCGAGTGCCCGGGATGCAGGGAGTCTGTTTAGTACCAAGAGAGACGTCCTCTTTTGTGGGTGTTCTACTTGATGCCTTTGAATAATTTATCAGCTACTTAACGCTCATCAAATTTGCCTTTTTATGTAGAAACTCTCCTACTTTTTATCTCACAGTTTGAGATACTGTTATTATAAATAAATGTGTTTTTCCCTAAAAAAGAATTTCAAAGTTGGAGGAAAGAAAGAGAACCCTGCTGTGTCCCGACTGCCCTGTGTGATGTATGTTAAGCACCCCTTGCTTCTCTTCATCATCTGCTGAACTTGAGCTTGTCACTTCTCCATATTTATTCCCGGTTGCATCACCGTTCCTCTCTTCCTCTCCTCTGTCCAGGTGCTGGGGTCCCCCAGTTCCAGCCAATTGCCCTGAATGGCCGGATCCAGGTGCTCAGCAATGGGTCGCTGCTGATCAAGCATGTGGTGGAAGAAGACAGCGGCTACTATCTCTGCAAGGTCAGCAACGATGTGGGCGCAGACGTCAGCAAGTCCATGTACCTCACGGTTAAAAGTAAGGAAGAAGAAATGCTTGCATTTGCTTCGTTTTACCTAAGTCTTTGGGGGCTTAGATTTTGCCACTGTCTCTATGCACCCATGTTGGGGGGTGGGGGACAAAGCAAAACAAGACCAGTGGTTTGCCATGGCTGGCTTTTCAAGTTTTGCTGCTCCAGAAACATGGTTGAAGAGTACAAGTCCATGGTAAAAGTCCAGCCAGTGGTCAACAGTGTGCCCAGGGCCTTTGTGCCTAGAGCATGGAGCTACATGGTTCTCTCCTCACCATTCTCACAGCCCTTGGCTCTGGGGACCCCAGCAGATGAGCAGGACTTTGCCATACCCTGTCGAGTTTACTGTGGAAAAGTCCAATACATGGTCTCAAATGTGTTCTGTACAAAAGCATTCTTTGGGCATTTTATTAATTGGAAGCTGGCTTGTCTGTAGATGTCCTTTTAAGGTTCTGGTAAAATCAAATGATTGGAAACCTTATTACCAAAAGAAAACAACTCTGAGACAGAAATGCATAGTGCCAGGCTTAGGTCTCTACAGTGCTGGCCCAGGTTATAGGAACATGTCCCTCATAAGAAAATGTTTTTCATACTTTGGTAGCTGTCACCAAGGAAAGGACATGAATGAGCCAACTCTTACTGAATCCTGCGTATTAACCCATGACAGTGTCTCCTGTTCACAGTGAACACCTCATATCCACTTGGTAATTTTCTGTTGGAAATACTGCGATTTCTTCCTGACAATGAGGCTTTGTTAAGACTTCCTCTGTGTTTAATTTTAATTATGCTAGTAATGGTCTGGACAGACTTTTACTGTATCATTCATTTGGAGGATGGATGTAAAGGCGAATTTCAGTGAGAGGTGAATGTTCATACGTGTGTGTTTGTGTTTTGTGTGTGAGGTACTTAAAGGTCAGCGACACAGACTAGTATACATCATAGGTCACTAACACTTTATTTTAGGTAATTATTTCCAACAATACAAATATTAAAGCATTTATTTGCTAAACTGTGTTATTGAAAAATAGATTATGTTTTGCACATATTCAGTACACAACTTTTGGCTTTGAAATACATGCTTTGGAGCAACCATACTGAGAAAATCTGGTAGCAAATGGTGGTATCATTTAAATCCAAAGCTCAAATGGTAATATTTAATACAAGAGTAAGGAGACCTAAATGCTGAGGACCAGCATTGACCAAAGTGGGTTTGTCCTTCCCCAACAAAAGAAATATCTTTTGCAATTGTTTTAATTTATTTTATTTTATTTCATTTTAAGATAGGATTTTGCTCTGTTACCCATGGTGAAATATGGGGGTCTGATCACTGCTCACTGCAGCCTTGAACTCTTGGGCTCAAGAGATCCTTCTGCCTCAGCATCCCTAATAGCTGCGACTAGAGGCTCCACGGCCAGGCCTGGCTAACTTCTTCTTCTTCTTTTTTTTTTTTTTTTTTAAGAGAGATAGGGTCTTGCTATGTTGCCCAGGCTGGTCTTAAACTCCTGGCTTCAAGTGATCCTCCCTTTTCAACCTCCCAAAATGCTAGTGTTCCAGGTGTGAGCCATTTTTTTCAGGCCATACATTTTACATTTATAAGACATTTTTCTATGCCGTAAATACTTACCGAGGACCTGACGTATACAAGGCCCTATCAAGGTGGTGAATATAAACAAGCATGGAGCGTATCCTTGTGAATGAAAGAGCTTATTTTTCGGAAAGGGTGATAAAAAGAAAGAAGACAGGGGCTACTAATCATGACACAAAGTGAGGAGTAGCACTCGCGGTATCTGTGGTTTCCAGAGGAGGGGGAACTGTCACCTCTATGGGGTAAGAAAAGTTGCATGGAAAAAGTCATAAAGAATGTGTAGCATTCTAAAATGCAGAAATTGAGGACCTTCCCACAGCCCCTCTCTTCATGCCTTGGCACCAGGTGCTGGCAGTGGGGCCTGGGGGCAGAGTGAGATGACCTGGCCCCTGCCCCAGGGGAGCTCTTTCTCTGGGGACAAGAAGGCACATGTGTGCAACTGCTGTGTAGAGACACATGCACTGGGACAGAGCACATCACAGAGTGCAGCTGAGGGCCATCTGCCTCGGCTGGTAGCCTCAGTGACCGTGTGCGGTGGACGGAATGTCTGCATCCCTCTCAGTTCACAGGTTGAAATCCTAGCCCCCAGGGTGATGTGTTGGGAGCTGGGGCCTTTGGAAGGTGATTAAGTCACAAGCATGGTGCCCACAGGGATGACACTAGTCCCCTTATAAAAGGAACCTCCAGAGAACATTCACACCCTCTTTCCAAGCCGTGAGGACACATGGGAAGGTGGGTGCAGTCTGCAATCAGGGAGAAGGCCCTCACCAAACCCGACTGTGATTTTGGACTTTCAGGCCCAGATCTATGAAAAATAAATGTCTGTTGCTGATAAGCCACCAGTTTCTGGTCATTTGCTATAGTTGTCCGGGCCGACTAATAAACTATAGAGTAAAAGCTGTAGCATCTGATGTGAGTCTTAAACGACACCAAGTGGGATTGGTAGGCGAGGAATGGGTGTTCCAGGGAGAGGGAGCAGAGAGAGAAGACACAAGAAACCGAAAGGCGGGAGGCAGCTCTCTGAACGCTGTGAGTGCCTGGAGCAGGCTCAGGAAGGAAACATTTAAAAGGAACGCACTTCCAGGAGAAATGATTCCTAGATTCCCAAACCACTGCAAACTACTGGGGAGAGATGTCTTTAATAAGTTAATTTTAGCAGTTCTTAATAACCCATGGCTAGTTTTACAAACCATTTTAGCTTCAAGCTTTTGGTACTTTAAGTTCTTCAAAATTGTGCTATTCTACTAAAATCGGACTATTTTACTACAAAGCAAAAAATAAGGAAGAGGAATTAGAAGCGTGAGGATGGAGTGTACATAGCGTAAGTGTCTGTTGCTCAAATGACATCATAAAAGAGCAACCCCAACGCGGGGTGCTCTGCTGCCCTGTGTGCATCGGTGGAGCACACGCTGAGTCTGCGGGGCAAGACGCCTCCAGTTGTGCCCCCGGCAGAAGAAACTCTGCCGCTTGGTGGGAAGCAGTTTTATGGAGAAAACAGGAGGGCGGGTGGCGTTGGCTTGGTCTCCATCTGCTTCTGCTCAGAGCTGCCCTCCACGCTCCACCGGGCAGTCCCAGGTCTGTGCATGTGTAACCGACTGTGCTGGGCATGCAGCAAGGGAGCTGTCAGGCTCTGCCTTACCTAGTGTTAACCAGGCTTACATCAGGCACGATTTTCTTAATATTTCCTTTTTTTTCTAGAGAAAAGAAAAAGCATACATGGACATGTAGACACATATGTGCACACACAGTGTGTCCACATCAAACCCACATGCTTCCCAGGCTGTGTCAAGAAGAGAAAGAGCCAGCGTCTGTCTCACTGCCCTTCACTTTAATGTCTTAACTGGTCCTAACAATCACACGTACTCAGTCTCTCTCACACAGAGCACAGCACAGGAATACTGAAAAGCCACCAAGGATGAACTAGAGTCACCTGTCCAGGAACACAATGACAGCAACCAGCCCCACACCCAGCCAAGCCGGGGGGAAACAGTGCAGAGGAGAGGGGCAAAGACTCTTCTCTTTCCTGCAAATGGATGACAGCAGTCATTTACACACTGAAGAGTTGCTCCATATTGCTGAGATTTATTACACAAAAATGATAAGAAGTCTACTTTGAAGGGGCAACCACTATTTTCATGACTTTTTTTTTTTTGAGACAGAGTCTCACTATGTTGCCCTTGGTAGAGTCCTGTGGCATCACAGCTCACAGCAACCTCAAACTCTTGGGCTTAAGCGATTCTCTTGCCTCAGCCTCCCAAGTAGCTGGGAGTACAGGTGCCCGCCACAATGCCCGTCTATTTTTTGTTGTTGTTTTGGCTTGGGCTGGGTTTGAACCTCTGTGCATGTGGCCAGAGCTGTAACCACTGTGCTATTCATGCTGAGTCTATTTTCATGACTTTTAAGGAGTAACAGCCAAAGGAAAATTCTGTTGGGGGAAAATGAAAGACAACTTCTTCACGGACAGTAGGAGGTGGGTGAGGAGGGGTGGAGGGGAGTGAGGACTCCAGGGGATGTTGGAGAACCTCTGGGATCGTACCCTGGGCTCTTTTCCAAATCCACCACCTCTAAATCATGTGACTTTGGATAAATTGCCTTGGGCCTGTAAAATAGAAACAGCTCTGCCACCTTCACAGGGTAGTCTTGGAAATTACATGAGGGACCGTGTGTGAAAACCACTGGAGCATGTGAAGGCCTCTGCCTGGGCTCCAACACGTGTGGATGGTACAGGATTCTGTTGAGAAAACGTATCAATGCTGTGCACAGGAGCATTTCCAGAAAGTTCTCCTGGGAAAGAAACTCAGAAGGCTGCAGGATAGGAAGAAGCGGGACTTCCAAGCCCCACAGGGCAGTATCTCCAACCTCGTGGAGTGTCGCTCCGTACCCGGCCCTGGAGTGGTGTGCTGGGAAGCCCCGATGGCTGGTGTTTTCTCCCTAACCCTGGTATTTTAGAAATATTCAGTGAAGCGGGGGAATTTCAAACTGAAAAGAAAAATTAGATAGAAAGGAAATTCCACTGCTTTAAATAGACATATTAAGTATACTCCCTGTTCTAGAAGTCATTAAAAAATGGGCTGCAAATGTGTATTTCTAAATGCAATAGGAGAGAAGCTCCTCTCCAACTCCATGTTGTCAGGAGGCTAAGCTGCTTAGCCAGGGACCCTGAATTCCCAGGATCGTTAGTGCTGAGTTTTAAACATGTTTTAAAGGCCCAAATTCTCCCCACAGAACCTGCTGGTGGGACTCACAGAGGGACACTGGGACCCCACTGGGGCTGAGTCTCCTACCTGGGAAGCATTCTCAGTGCTTTCAAACACCCCGTCCCCTCACAAAGCATTCTAACAGAAAATACTCACCACACGCAGTCACGAGGAGCCGCAGGCAGAGACCTGCAAACACGGGACCGTCAGGGAACACAACAACCCGGACACGTTAACCTGTGCAGAGCCTTCCAGCTAGGTGGTGTTCCTACCCCTGAGTCCACACTGTCTCCTCAATTCAAGTTTATCTTTTACCAGAAACTGTCCCGGGGATAGGGGATTGAACATTAGATGATGCCTAGAGCCTTGGCAGGAAAGGCGGGAGCAGGCGCTGCTCGGCTTCAAATTTGGGCTGCGGGGATGGAGAAGCCGCACCACACCTTAGGATGGGCCTCTTCCCCCATAGCAGGGACCATTTGATGTCTGGGAAATGGGGCCTTTTATGCTAAGGAAATCGGGGTCCGACATCCACTGGACCTGTGTGTCCCAGGCGCCCAAGTTGCACCCACCCCCAGCTTTCTGCACTGGCTAATGTGGAGCTTGTGTTTCTGGGAGCACCAACTGCAGCGTGGATCTGCAGCTCAGGACAAGCAGCAGCTCTTCTTTTGTCTGCTGCTCTGCATAGGTTCTTTCTGATCGCTGCACACAGCCGAAAAGAGCATCGCTTATCAATCAGGGGCAGGCGCTTCCTCAGAGTCAGCTGCTCTTGGAGGCTAATGAACCCCCAGCTCCCAGGGCCAACCCACGGGCTCCAGTCCTGTTTAGTCCTGCAGCTCCCTCCCCTCGCACTCCACTGGCAGGTCTGCGGGTCATTGCGCCATCAGATCTCTGAGTGTGCACACACGTGGACACATGCATGCCTGCACCAGCTCACTCAGCTTTCTATCTCGGAGTCCTCGGGGTCCTGGCTATCTCTGGGCTGATCTCCACAGTGTGAGTCACACTGTGTAAGGCACAGGTGGGTTTTGTTTACATGATGAATTGTATGTGGTGAAGGCTTTTGGTGTGCCCATCACCCCAGAGTGCACACTGTACCCAGGAGCTGATTTTTACACCACCTTCCTCCCTTCCCTGTTCTGAGTCTCCAGTGTCATAATATGGAGACTGCATCCCATGCAGGGACATGCAATATGTCCCTGCATCCCATAGCAACCTCAGACCACTCTTAAGCCCTTGCCGTTGCCAGGGCCAGGATGTTGGGCTTGACATACAAAAGCCCCTCTCCTTCCCCTCACGAGGGTCTTTATGTCTCCCTGGAAATTCCCATCAACCTCAGTTACTCTCTGCCCTCATTTCTGCCACCAAAACCACAGATCTTGTCCTAACAGCTACTAGCTAAAGCACAATCTTTTTCTCATCCCTGCAGTGACTCTGTGATACCTCTAGGAGGAGACAGCACAGTCCCAAGCTGCCCCCCAGAGCAGCTGTGCTGGCCTCAGTCAGTCCCGGTGACATTTCCCAGGTTCCCCATGGCCGCTTTGACAGGCTGCCCTTTATTCTGAGAACAAAGATGCAGGCTTGTTTGTCCTTTGTTTTGCTCTCATGGAGGAAAGGAAAGGAAAGTTTGAAACTATAACATTATGAAATTGCATTTAAGGAATTTGTAAAATGGGAAGGTTAATACAGCAAGAGGCGGTTTGTTGCTGCTCCGTTTGAATTCCCCATACCTCAGTGTGAGGGTGGAATCGCATCCCCACCTGCCAAATTTATATGTTGAATTTCCAACCCCCGGCACCTCACTGTGTGACTGTATTTGGGAATAGTGTCCTTTCAGATGTCACTAGTTATTACCATGAGGTTTTACAGAAGTAGGCTGGGCCCCTAATCCTGTATGACTGGTGTCTTTGTAAAAATGGGAAATTTAGATACAGACACGAATGAGGGGGCATGTCCAGGGGAGGACAGAGACAGAGACGGGAGTTATGGCAGAGATGCTGGGTAAGGCGAGGAGGTTTCTCCCCCAGAAGCCTCAGGACTGTGCCGGAGTAACTGTCTGTTGTGGTAAGCTCCCCGGTTTGTGTACGTTGTTCTGCCAGCCCCCCAACACTGTACACTCCAGGATAGCAGAGTTCTTTTGCAGTCTTGCATTTGGGGGGACCACAAACAAGATCATCCCCTTAAGCAAGTAAATCCTAATCCATTCAGGGGTGTCCAAACTTATTTTTTATGCCACACTTGAAATATACAAATGCTAACGAAACCTGATGATCCAAGAAAAGATCCAAAGATCCATGCATACTTTCTGTGATACATGACACCACAGATGAGCAACGCAGTCCTCAAACAATCCATGTGTGGCCCATGGGCTACACGTCAGGCACACCTGGGTAAGAGCCCAAGTCTGAACCCATCCAAGGCAGCCCATTACCTTTGGTTTAAGGATGGGCAGCCAGGTTTGGGGCAGTGAACTATAAGAACAGATCTTCTAAGAAATGTCTGGAGCAGGTGTTCCTCTTAATAGGAGCCTCTGCAAAAGAGGTTCATCTTATTTAATCCTTGACCCTATGATGCCTGGCAGTGACACCTGATCTATGGCAACTATTTAGGCATCATCTCCCAGATAAAACCAAGGCAGAGAGGATGGTAGATTCAGAAACCAAAGTAGTAAAGAGTGTGCCTACTAGGGCCCTCTGGAAGCCTCTTCTGAAGCTGCAGTCAAATGAGATGCATGGTCAGTGCCTTTGCTGTCCAAGCCAGTGTGGTCAGGCTCCCTCACGTGCAGCTGGAGGCATCTGGACTGATGTGAGTGCAGAGGCAGCATCATCACCAATGCAGGAACTGAATTCCTTCTGCTCAAACTGGAATTCAGGCTGACATAAACAGCTCTGAGGGGAAGGAGGAGTTTCCCCTGGGTTGAGAAACTATAGCAATTATAGTGTATGGTGCTTTGTTGTGGGAGAAGGACAGGACTGTGGGGGACAGCTGAGGGCAACCCTTGGACCTCAGGGGCATTTGGTGGCTTGAAGTAGGAAGGCCTGTACCTGGCGCAGGGAGAATGGCAAATACAAACAGCCTTTGAACAAATGCTACTGGGGCCAGTACTTCTCCAAGGAAAAATGTGAATTTTCCACTTACCCTCTTTCTCCTTCTTTCTGTTTTGAAGCTCCTTTCTACCCAGCAGATGAAAAGTTATCTTTTTCCAGTTTGGGGGAATCTCAGCTATTTCAAGGTTTCTCTGATGATTTGGGGTCCTTTCCTCAGCCTTCTCCCGGGGGTGATGGCGTCAGTGTTCCTGGGTCAGCTGTCAGCCTCCATGCTGTCCTCTGCTGACATTCCTGCCTCCCCTCTGGTTCTTGGGCATGGGGTCACCACCTCACTACCCATGGGGCACCCTCCATGTCTCTGGCAGGCCTGGGTCAGAGCTGTGCACTTGCCCTTCCATAGGACTCCCTGAGCGCCCCTAGTTCAAGGGCCGTTCTAGAGCCTGCATTTGCCCAAATGTCAGCTCACCACCATTCCCTAAGGAGCAGGACACAAAGACAGGATGTCACATAACACCCAGCAGAGCACAGAGAAGTGAAGAGTGTGCAGGTGTCTCCGGAGAGTGTTCTAGACAGTGGAGCAGCAAGTGCGAGGTTACATCTGGGGGCAGCAAGGCGACCACCTGCTGGGAATGTGCATTTATTTATGTGTGCGTGTGTTTGTGTGTATACATATGTATATGTGTATACATGCATACAATTCATGGTTTTTTTCTTTTTCTTTTTTTTTTTTTTTGAGACAGACTCTTACTATGTCACCCTGGGTAGAGTGCTGTGGCATCACAGCTCACAGCAACCTCCAACTTCTGCACTTAAACAATTCTCTTGCCTCAGCCTCCCAAGTAGCTGGGACTATAGGTGCCTGCCACAATGCCTGGCTATTTTTTTGCTGCAGGTGTCATTGTTACTTAGCTAGCCCAGGCCAGGTTCTACCCTGCCAACCTCAGTGCATGTAGCCAGCACCGTAACCACTGTGCTATGGGTGCCAAGCCACAATTCATAATGTAATGGGCTGCACAGGGACATTTGCGTCAGAGGTGGACCACATACAACAGTGATCCTGTCAGATGGTAACGGAGCAGCAAAGTTCCTATGGCCTGTTGACATAGCCATCCTCAGGTCACAGCATCCTGCAGCCCCGACTTGTTTGTGGTGATGCCAGTGTGTAAACCTGCCGCACGGCCTACTTGTGGGAGCCGAGCACATGTACTCATGTCCAGCACATAGTACCTGAGAGTACAGGCATCCCAAAGGGGCCCCTAAGGTCTCCATATATAGGGAAAGTGGGAAATTACAGGGAAATGTACCTTTATTTACAAAATATTCATTACAGAATTTTACAACGTGTTCTCTCTGTGTTGGCCTCCTTTGTGTAAAATTTTATAATGAACAATTTGTAAATAAAGGCCCATTTAACTGCAGTTCCCATTTTCCCTGTGCATAGTGGCTTTAGAGGCAACTCTGGGGACAGCTCTAATAATAAATGACTATGATACGAACTTATTTATTTACTGTATTTTATAGGTTATATTCTTATTTCAGCTGTAATCCTTCCACTTATCAAAAAAAAAAAAAAAAAAGAAATTGGCTGTAAGACAGCCTCAGCCAGGTCCTTCAGGAGGTCTCCCGCAGAAGGCCTGGTGATGGGAGAGGAGAGACGGCTCCTTGCTGTCACTGCCCTGAGACCTTCCAGGGGGATAGGATGTGGAGGTGGAAGGCAGTGACGGGGAGAGGCCCAGGCTGATCTGGGTACTTGTGTCTGAGGTTTCTTCAAAAGAGTTTTAAATGAGAAAAAAAAATGTAATAGAAAAAGCATTATGGAAGAAATAAAATTTTTTCATAGCTATGAAATATGTTTTTGTTATAAGCTGATAATTATTGTAAAAGAGTCAAAGTTTAAGAATAAAATGTTTATAAATTGGAAAAGTTACAGTAAGCTGAGGTTAATTTATTATTGAAGGAAGAAAAATATTTTCTTATACATTTGTTGTGGCTTGAGAGTACAGCGTTTACAAAGTCTGCAGTAGTTAGTGTGCAGTAAGGCCCCAGGCCTTCACCTCTACTCGCCACTCACTCGCTCAGAGCAGCGTCCAGTCCCACGAGCTCCATTCATGCTAAGTGCCCTACACTTACTTGTATACCATGTCTTCATGTTTCCTGAGTTTAGACATGCTTAGACACACAGATACCTGCCATTGTGCCACCATTGCCTGCTGTGTCCAGTGCAGGAGCCTGCTGGGCCAGTCAGTGCCATTGGCGCCCTCGGCTGGCCACTGCAGCCTGGGCTTGTGTACGTGTACTCTGGAATGTTTACACAACACTTCTCAGCACATGTTCCCACCATTAATTGATACGTTATTATAGGTCGAAACATTTCCCTAATCCAAGCTCTCGGCTGTCACTGCAAGTCTAAAAAAAATTTAATTCTATTTTACAGTGTTTTGGTCAACGGGTCTAAAAAATGTACATTGTGAAATACAACACATTTTTTTCCGTTTTTGTACCATGCTTAGGTTATTCTCTATCCCACGAATATTAATATTCTATATTTGTCATTTAATTGCTCAGTATTTGATAAACTTACTGTGGTGGAAACTGAGTAAGAGCTGTTATCTCTTGCACAAATGTTAGTCCAGTTGTTCGAATATCTTTTAAACAGCCTCATCTGTCCTTAGTTTTTTGAGATGTCATTTTCATTTTAAGGAAAAATATTTTGGAGAATGGAATCTCATGGAAAACGCCTTGGTCAGCTCTACCAGTTACCAGCTTAGTGCCTTGTGCAAGTGATATAACTTCTCTGTGCCTTGGTTACTTAATTCCCTAAGCACCTAGTATACTGTCAGAAAGTTTAAATGAATAAACATAAAAATGTAAATTTCCCAGAACAAAGGAAGGAAGTTGGGTCCATCCTCACACCATACAGGTGTACAAAAATGAACTCAAATCATAGACTTAAATCCGAGCTAAAACTATAAGACCCTTAGAAGAAAATGTTGGAGTAAATCTTTGTATCCATGATTTGGGCAGTGGTTTCCTAGCTGTGATACCAAAAGCACAAGCAAAAAAAAAGAAAAATGTATAATTTGAATTTTAAAAATATTAAAAGATTTAGTGCACCAAGTGGCTCATACCTATAATCCTAGCACTCTGGGAGGCCAAGGCAGGTGGCTTGCTTGAGCTCAGGAGTTCAAGAACAGCCTGAGCTAAAGTGAGCCCCCATCTCTAAAAATAGCCAGGCATTGTGGCAAGTGCCTATAGTCCCAGCTACTTGGGAAGCTGAGGGAAGAGGATCGCTTCAGCCTGAGTTTGAGGTTGCTGTGAGCTGTGATGCCTTGGTACTCTACCCAGGGCAACCGAGTGGGAGACTCTGTCTCAAAAAAATACATATATTATGGGAGTGAAAATGTTTTTGGTTACATGGATTGCTTTTGTAATGCTTGAATGAGGGCTGTAAGAGTCCAATCACCCAGAAAGTGTTCACTGTACATCGGTAGGTGGCCCCATCTCTTCCCCCCTCCCCGCCTGATTTCCATGGAGTTTTTACTTTCTCTGTGCACATGGGTGTTCATTGGTTGCTTTCAATTTAAGAGCAAGTACAGGTGGTGTTTGTTCTCTCATTCTTTAGATACTCCACTTAGGGTAATAGTCTACAGTTCCATGCAGACTGTTGTAAAAGGCACTAATTCATCCTTATGTATGGCTGAGTGGTGCTCCATAGTATGCCTGTGCCACATGTTGTTAATCCACACATGAATCGATGGGCACTGGGCTGGATTCCGCATCTTTCCCATTGTGAGTTATGGTGCACTATACATTCATGTGTGGGTTTCTTTTCCATAAAATGACTTCTTTTTCTTTGAGTAAATACCCACTGGTGGGATTACTGGATCAAACGACAGGTCTACTTTGAGATCTCTGAAGACTGTCCGACCTGTTTTCCGTAGAGGTTGTTATTAATTTGCAGTCCCACCAACAGCATCCAAGTGTTCCTTTCTCTAGCTATGCCCGTGTCTGTTGTTTAGGGATGTTCTATCAGGAGTAAGGTGTATCTCGTTGTGGTTTTGATTTGCATTTCCTTGGTGATTAGTGATGTTCAGCACTTTTCATATACTTATTGCCTACATGTCTATCTTCTTTTGAAAATCTTCTGTTCATATCTTTTGCCCATTTTTTAATGTTTTTTTTCCTTGCTCATTTGCTTGAGTTTTTTGTAGATTCTTATTATCCACTTATTGGATCTATAGATTGTGAATATTTTCATTTATTCTGTAGTCTGTCTATTTGCTTTATTGATTATCTCCTTAGCCATGCAGAAGCCTTTTAATTTAATCAAGATACATTTATTTTTGTTGTTGCCGTAATGACCATTGAGGTGTTAGTCAAAAATTCTTTGCCGAGCCTGATATCTAGAAGAGTTGTTTGTACATTTTCTTTTGGAATTCTTAGAGTTTCATGCTCATTTAAGTTTTTAATCCATCTTTAATTACTTTTTGTGAGTGGTAAGAGACATGGGTCCTGTTTCATTCTTCTGTATGTGGCTATTTAACTTCTCCGGTACCACTTACTGAATGGGACTTCTTTCCCCTGGTGGTTGTTGTCTGCCTTTTCAAAGATCAATTGACCGTATGTGAAAGGCTTTATAACTGGGTTCTCCATTCTGTTCCATTGGTCGATGTCTCTGTCCATGATGTTCTGGTTACTGTATCCCTGTAGTTTGAAGTCTGATAATGTTTTTGTTTAAGATTTCTTTGGCTATTCAGGCTCCTTTTGGGTTCCATAAAAAGCATAGAATTATTTTTTTAGGCTTGTAAAATGTGAGATTGGTATTTTTTTTTTATTGTTCAGTTTTCATCGAGGGTACAGGAAACCAGCTTACACTGATTGCATCTGTTAGGTAAATCTTAGAATTGTGTCTTGCCCCCTAAAGGTGCGTCACACACCAAGACATCACCCCCTCTCCTTCCTTCTCTCTGCTCTTCCTTTTCCCACCCCTCCCTCCTTCCCTCTCTTTCCTCTTCCTTCCCCCCAGCCCCTCCCTTCTTCTCTCTCTCTCTGCTCTCCCCTTTCCCCACCCCCACCATGAATTGTCCTCACGTGAGGACAATTGTCCTCTGTTCAGTTCTGCACCTTCATGACTGAGTCTTGAGAGATTGTGTGTTTTCAGGATTTTTTTTTCATTTCCTTCACATTTATGAGTTTATGTGCACAAAGATTTTCATAGGATTTACAGAGGACAGAATATTCTAACAATGGAGTGTCTGCCAAAGAATAAAGATAAGCTCTTAGTAGAAGCCACTGCACTCTCTCTGAGTGCTTGTGTATATCCTTGCAATAATATTTTTAAAAATTTTCCATATGTTTAATGGTTTAATTAATTGTATGTTTATAATATGTTAAAATTTTCATGGTTTAATTAATTATATCTTTATAATATGTTAAAATTTTGATAGGGAAACATCTGCCTATCTCTCCCGCTTTCCCCTTTACTGTTACTTAAAATACTCCTTTCTCTGCTCACATGTTTTATACATCCCCATAAACATGATTTTGTCTATTATTGGGGTAGTGACTAAAATTTAACTTAATGTGTAGAATAAGTTGGGATGGGTGACTCTGCTCTTCATAGTTTGAGCCGCACATTCAGAAAGATGAAACTTCTCTCCATGCCCCTTAGTCTTCTTGTACGTCCCTAAATGAAGAGGTACAGTTTACTCCACTTGGAACTTTAGATACATTTTATTAATTTTTTCCCACAAAATTTTTAACTTTGTATGTCATTTAAAAATATGTATATTTTGCCTTTCCCTTTTATTTATATAACCTAAGCCTAAGCTGTTAATAGTTTAATATTGTTGGACTCTTGATTATATCTGGATGTTTTTATAACATTAATAGCCTAATGGTGAGATTACCATCAGCAAGAAGACACCAAGACATGTGCAGATCAGTTTCCACAGGGGTTTCCAGGTTCTTTCATTCATTCTGGGACATTTGCTGAGTTCCTACTGTGTGGCAGACACAGTCTGCCAAGCTCAGAGCAGGGATTCCCAGATCACTGCCTTCCTGCCTGATTTGTGTCAATGCCCTCCAGCCACAGCCCACTAGCCACGTACTTGTGGGGTAAGAAGTTGGGTTGTTTCTTGTTGTGAGTTGGGACACACACCATAAATAGCAGTGTGATGTTTCCAGAAGGTGTGGGAAAGAAAGTACTATACACTTGGACATATGTGAGGGGACCTGGGGAAGGGTCAAGGAAGCAGAGCCCAGCTCTGGAGTAGATGCTGTGGGGAAAGTGGGAGTAATCTATGACTGGGTATCGTCTTGGTTTATTTCCTATTGCTGTAACTGAGTACCTGAGACTGGGTGATTTATAAAGAAAAGTGGTTCATTTCGTACAGTTCTGAGTCGTAGTCTAAGGTCGAGGGGTTGCATGGGGTGAGGTCCTTCTTGCCGGTGGAGACTCTGTACGTTGTCTGCACAGAACTTCACAAGATAAGGGGATGGCCTCATTTAAGCCTAATTATCCCCCCAAAGTCCCACCTCTCACATACCATAGTTGGATTTCCCAGCCTCTCCATACTGTTACAGTAGGAATTACATTTCAACATTAGTTTCAGAAGGGGCAAACATTCAAACTATAGTGATATATTAATAAGTCTTTTCCATAAAATGGAGGAATGAGGCCAGGCTGAAGCTGGGTGGGGGTTGAAGAAATGGTGGTCACTTATGTTGGCCAGGGGTGCAGGTGTTTGGAAATTTTCTGGTTTTTTTGGACAAAGTTAATGCTATTGTCTGTGGAAAGACGTGGTAATTGAAAGGTCTTGTTTTTGTCTTGATTCGTCTTGGTTGCCGTGCTCCTTTCTAGGGTCGGTGTTTGTGAAAGCACTTACATCAAGAGGACACCACAGCCAGGGGAGAGTCAGGGATGCCAGAAGCTCTGTCCTCACTCTAGTTTCATTCTTACCATGGCATGAGTTTTAACACAACTGAAAAGGATTCAGAAAACAACCCATAGTTTTGTCTTTAACCTAAAGAGGGTAGTTACACATGAATGCTGTCCTCACGGGCCACAAGGCCAGTTTTATTGCAGGCTCAGCTGAAACAAGCTCCTGAGTCATCTGGTCTTCCATGGACCTTGTGAGCAGGTGCATGGAGATAAGCTCACGGGCAGATGATGCTTGGAGATTTCCCTCTGGTGCTTTGTTCTTCATGGAGGGCAGGTACCTGAGCTGTGATGCTCACTTTTCTCTTGAGGACTCCCAGGTGTGACCCTCTGCAGGGATGATATGAACTACTCATGTTAGGACACATCCCAAGACAGGAGCCTCAGAGCAGAGTCGCTGATGAATGTTTTTAATTCAGTATCAGGTCATGGCAGGTGCTGTGAACACCAGGCCAGTGACCAGCAGTCTGCTCTTTGCATTTCACCCAAGGCTGAGACAGAAAGGCAGAGACAGGGGTGGAGACAGTAGATCTTAGAATATACCATTTTCCCACACCCTTAAGTCAATTAATCCTAGAACCAATTAGATACCCGCCTTTTCTATTTCTATCCATTTAGCAACTCATTAGGGTGCACGGTGGAGAAGTATAGGCCATATGTACACACAGGCAAATACAGACCTCCTCATTCTGAAGATACGTAAGCAAAACAAGTTACCTGGGGTTAGTCACCTCTCTAAAGAAATGGAAAGAGCCTTTAACATATGGGCCCAGTGGCATCACTTCTCTGCTGCTAAGGCCAGATTCTCATTCCTGGGTAGCGCTGTGGGACCTGGCCATCCTGGGAAATCTCTGTCTGGTTCCCTCTTCCTAATTTTTCAGCTTCTGTACCTGTTCAGAGAGGAGTCTGTATTGTTAATGTGAGGGGAGGAAGCCATGGCAGTTCAGGAAGATGGCACAGCTGGTGCAAAGGCCCTGGGGCAAGAAGAAATGAGGTGTCCCGTCAGTGGTAGACAGAGGTAGACGGGGGTCTACCTGCTGCAGGGGTAGACAGCGCAGAGTCCAAGGAGGAAGAAACAAAGTCCTTGCTGGCCAGTGAGGACTTTGCGTTGCACCCTGGCCTGAGTTACTGGCCTCTTCATTTTCGCTTTTTCCTAATGGGCATATCTACATTCATCAAATTTTTCTTTAAAAAAATGAAATCATACAGCATATATTGGTATTCATTTGCTTTTTTTAAATCTTTTTTTATTAAATGATAGCTGTATACATTAATGCAAACATGGGGTACAGTGTAGTGTTTTCATATACATTTTGAAATACTTTCATCAAGCTGCTTCACATAAATTTCATGTCATTTGCATAGTCATTGTGTCAAAACATTTATATTCTAGGGGAGAAGGGCGGCTGGGTGGTGG